>JARYGA010059826.1:283757-395808 GCA_030545235.1 Helianthus tuberosus
AATAAAACGAAACACTTTTTGGTATCCATGGTTATGAAACATTAATTCTGTTGCAACACGCCCCGATGTTTCCGCCGCGATTTGTTGTTTTACGCGGTCGGGGTGTGACACAGAAGAATCTTTGTACTATGCAGATTTGCTGGATTGTGCGAATCTTATAGTTGACCACGGCCCCGTGTCCGCTGAGCACGGCCCCGTGGTGGGCAATAGAAGCTTCTACCACTTTGTCTTTTCTGCTGACACTTGGGCACGCCCCCGTGCTGGCTGAGCACGGGGCGTGTTCAGGCTTCTGATCTCTTGTTTTGCTTGGGAAGATGCTGTCGTGGGGTCGGGCATGCCACGTCTTGTTCCTTTTCTTGTATTTATGTTAGATTTTGATGTCTTTTTGCTTCTTTTGTTAATTTGAGCTCATTTAATACTGAAAATACAAAAGGAAGACAAAAGCACACTTTTTCCAACATTAGTACTAAAAAAGGGTTAGTTTTATGCCTCATTTGATGAAATTTATATGTTGCATTTTTAACACATCAATACCGAGAATCAATTTTGTGCACGACACTAAAGATATACCGTTTGTGTTTACACGTCGTCAATTCCCGGTTAAAATCTGCTATGCAATGACTATAAACAAGAGTCAAGGCCAATCACTCAAAAAAGGTGGCCTCTACTTACCTGAACCTGTTTTTGGTCACGGCCAACTATACGTCGCCTTATCACGAGCTACCTCTCCAAATTCATTGAAAATACTCACATCAAATAAGGCAGGCGAACAAAACAACACAACGTTAAATATTGTTTACACAGACTTGCTAAATGACATTAATTCACAACAGGTTATATTCTAAGTTTCTGACTATTAGTAATAAAAAATTGTTATTCACATCAAACGTACATCATTTTACAACTATGATAGCTATTGTCGCCTTGAAAATTAATATAACTTATTAAATACGTGTTTTTCCCTTTAAACAGGTTTCTGAAAATGGCCAGCAACGGAATATCGGGATTGCGACCCAATGGCCCAGCACCAGCGCTAGAAGTGCGTGTCATTCGGAAGTGGGTGCCTAAGTATCGTGAAAACGAATTGCATTTTGTCTTCGTTGATGAAGAGGTATACATGCTTTCCGAATTTCTGGAAAAACACCTAATGATCTGATATATAAACATATCTTATATATAATTTCCTCTTTATTGCAGTAAACAAATAAGGAAAATGTAGGATATAGACTTACTGAAATAATAATCTAATATATAAACAATGTTTACTAATTCATGGATTTAAATCACTGTTAGGTCACCTCTTAATAGAACATTAATCAGTATATTATTTCTCTGATTTATGATGATATTTGCCTATTATTTAATTATGTGTATATACCTCACCAGATTATATATGTAGATTCTAAAAAATATGTTTTCTTACAAAAATTGGCAGGGAATGGGAATCCATGCTTTTGTGAAAGGAAAAAACTGCAAAAATCTTGACTCAAAACTATGCCTACAAACATGCTATCAAATAAAAGGTAATTGATGCACGAAACCAGACAACTTTACAAACACATTGACCCACCCAGCTATAATGAACCTTGGGAACGCCACTGTCATCACCTTAATTCCAGACAATGAAAACATACCCGAACAATACTTTGACCTAGCCACACGCAGAAGAGCAGAATTCCAAGCCAAAACAGAAGGCGTTGTAGGTACGCGTTAAACATTTTGTTAACAACATATTAGTAAACGAGTACCAACATTTATGTCCATTTATATAAACAACCTGATAACAGATTACATAGGACTGCTTTTACGGCGAATTGAGGACAAAAGAACTAACGACAATAGATCCTATGTTGTTTTATCATTCAAAGACTGCAGGTAAGCTACAAACAACCTATCTAATATTTTTTAAATTCTATCACCAAAACACTTATAGCTGAATGCTTTTAACAGCAATCAAGACATTACAGTTGCACTCTGGGAAGAAATAGCCACAGTCAAAAGTCGGTTCAACAGGGCTGAAATAGACGATGCATCAGCACCTATAATACTAGCAATGACAGCATTAAAAGCAAAGATATATTATGGCCGTGGAATCACAGGAACACTACAGCTATCTTCAACAAGTGCTACACATGTCTACCTAAATCCACAAACAGTAGAGACTCAAACTTTAAAAGAAATGTAAGAATAGTTGTAACCATTCAAGAATTAAATTAGTTATTATTAACAACACATAACACACTATCTCCATGCTAAACAGGTACGAAAAATCGGATATGCACAACTGCGATATCACTACGACAACAGACCTAGAGGTTCCAATTTCACACCTACTCCAAGGCAATTCTGGGATAATTGTAAGCACTTCGCAAATACCATATCTATATACAGGGCCGGATGTATGTGTATACAAGGGGGAGCGCCTGCTACCGCTTGGCGCTCCGGCGGTAATGTAAAATTAGTGTAAATTTTGGAAAAATTTTACGTTTTTCTGATTTCGTTACCGCTTATTTATAAAACGTTACCACTTGGCGTGAATCCTAGATCTGCCACTGTCTATATACAAGTTTAGATATAAACACCGTACTTAAAAAATGCAAGGCAAGCGTTTCACAATAAAGGGAAAAATAACAGAAATCATGTCAGACAAGAATTGGCACTACAATGCATGTCCTAAATGTCGTCAAACAATGATACAAACAAGTGCTGAATGGTTCTGTGTAGATGATGGGACCTATGACAAGGCAGTTTACATGTGGGTGTCTATTAAACTCAGTTCTATAAAGAAATCACAAGATACTAACACAAAACGAAATGCAGGTACTGAATACCAGTCAAAATCTTAGACAACACAGGAACAATCAACAGCACCGTCTTTGATCAAGCAGCCAATCAACTTCTTCAACAAACATGTGCAGAGACACTAACCAAAGAGAACCAAACCCAGCTGCTCCAATCGATGAAAAATAGGGAAGCACAGTTCCAGGTTCAGGCATAACAAGATCTCAAAAACCGTTCAATACGCTGCACTGTGAACAGTGCAAACTACGTTCAAACACAAACAACAAACTACACCTCTACCAGCACACCACCTATAACAACCCCAAAACCAGTAACACCGCCACCAACAAGACAAAACACAACCTCAGCAAAACGTTCGCTGAACATGCTCGAAGGTACACAAAATTATGCATATTTACCCATTAACCATTTTCATAGCTACCACTTCCACATTCAATTTTTCTGTAGACATGGTAAACTATAGTCATTGTAGTATTGAATTAACTTTACCTCCACATAGCAATATATTATAAGGACATGCTTATACTGACATCACGCCTAAAACATTATTAACTACAGGTCCTGAAGCTATGACGTCGAAAAAAGTTCGAGATGATGACACGACTGACTGAGGCACCAAGTCACCAATGAAGGCATGGGGGGTCAAACAAAAAACATGAAACCGTTTTGAATTTTGTATAAAAAGCAATAGCATGTAAACAAGTCTAATATGTAGGCCGTTTACCGTTTAATGTAGTATGTAAACAAATCTAATATGTAGTTAATGCCTGGACTTCCGTTTAATGTAAAACGCCCTTTTGAAAACAACTGGAAAAAAATAACGCCTAACGCGCAACGTGCGGAATCTAAAGCACTAGTTAATATAGTTTAATCTAGGAATAAACAATTCGGCAAAGTTATAGTTCAAGCATGTGAGAGCGAGCATCGACGATGTTCACCGATTTGTGGAACAAACATGTTCACCCATACCACGTGTATTTGAGACGGGTCTCTTGACTATAATACTCTTTAGGGGTGTGTAAAAAACCGAATTAACCGACAAAACCGAATCGAAAAAACCGAACCAAATTATAAACCAGTGGGTTGGTTAATGGTTTTTCTAAAACCGAAAGTAACTGGTCGGTTATGGTTGTCAATGTTTACATACCCACTATAACCAAACCAAACCGAACCGAACCAACATGTAGTAAAATCTTTGTTGGATTTAGGATTTTTCAACATTTTTTAAATACTTGATGTTTTTGGTTGAATGCTTTTAGTAGTTATTGGTTATTTCATATCGTTTTGGTTGAATGTTTTTGGTAGTTATTAGTTATTTCTTATCGTTTTAGTTAAATGCTTATAAGAATTTTTGAAATAAATTTGTTTGAATATTCGGCGATAATCTGTGTTAATATTATAGATTCTATGTATATAAATACTATGTAATATGCTAATATATAAAAATATGTAATAATAATTTATTTTATTTTATTTTATTTTATTTTAAATTTGAGCAATATTTAGCTAGGACGAAATTAGCGGTTAACCACCCATAACCGAGATTAATATATAAAATATGCTAGTATGTAACAACAATTTATTTTTATTTTTTTTTTAATTTGAGCAATATTTAGCTACGACTAAATTATTCATTAACCGACATCACGGTTATAGACTATAGTTACAGTTTTGGCTAAAAACCGACCGAAACCGAACACTCCTAAATTACTCTTTATGGTCAATCTCAATATATCACATTGTACCAATAAGAAAGCAAAATTTGATGAATGTATTTCTATTTTCATATTTTTCTTCATCTAATATCCTTCACTAAAGAGTTCTATGAATTAAACTATAAAGAGCACGTAACTCCTTTTTTCCATGCCTACCAACTGTAGTTTATTGTCTTGCATCTTTGGTATTTTTGATTGGTAGTATTGACATTTCACAGCCATACCAACTCATTCTACCTACAATTAAAAAAAAAGCCCTAAGATTATTTTTCATCCGTTTTCTTCATAGGCTAATGTTGTTAAGCCTCCTCCTTTTACCACAATTGTCACTTTTATGGCTCAAAATTGCAGCCTCAAGTACACCTATTGGACTTTCAGGCCATGATGTCAATCTACCACCCCCAAAGCTCATGGTACAACCCTTGCTAACAACTTCCATGCATTTAAGAACCCTCTCCTGCAAAATCCCATATCATATATTATCAATATTATATTTTTTACGACCAACAAAAGTCCGATCACGCAGGTAAACGCATACGACGCTGGTGACCTGGCCAGCCACCAAACGTACAACTAAACATGCACAATGTATTACCTTCTTTGCATGTTTAAAGAGTGCAGAATGTTGAGTCTTTTCAACTTCAATTCCAACTACAGATATAGCCACTGCTGCTGCTATCTCAGATGGTTGAAATTCCAAGAAGTCAACCCCTGCATTTGTCAAATTACCAATTTACCCTTTTTTATCAAGAAACTTAATGTTGCCAAGAATAAATTTTTCTACAGAAAGGTTTAATCTTCTACCTTTGATCAGAGATAAAATCAGTTGGGAAGACTTCAAGATTAAAGATCTTGAATTGGGTTGACTTTGACCACAATCTTTAAGCTTACTAATGAATGAATCAATGAAAGAAAATGGAGTCACTGATTGCATTCTCCATTTCAATGTGGTTAAAACAACCATTTCCATTCTTTGGATTGTTTTGGCTTCAAACACGAATCTTGATTCAAAAGCCTGCAAATATACAATCACACTTTTTAGTTTGACCCATGTGAAAAAAAAGTCAAAACCAAGCCCAATTACAAATCTTGATTAAACTGTAAACAACAATCAAACTTTTTAGTTTGATCCATAAAAAAAAGTCAAAATCATATCAAATTACAAGTCTTGATATATTTCAACTTTTTTTTTCTTTGTCAAAAAAAAAAAACAACAAATCAACATATACATTATTTCACCAAAAAGATACAAAAATTTTACCTGCAAATCCAGAGTAGGGGGTATTTCAGTCTCTTCTATTTTTGCTGCAAGTGATAAACAAGTTACAGCCAGCAACTGCATCATCCATGATTTATCCTTCTGTTTATATAAAAAATATATTAATTTAATTAAAATGGAATTCGGTTATTCATTAAATAAATAAAATAAACTAAGCATTTAATCATGATTAACAACTTACAGGTAATTCATAGACAGCAAGAAATCTGTCCAAATAGTTTACAGAAAGATATGCACACAATGGTCCAAAATTGAATCTGGCATGAACCTGAATTTAAAATATAAATAAAAAAAAAAATAATAATAATAATAATAATAATAATAATTATAAATAAATCTAGTCGCTCCTTTTGTCCATGGTTTAAAGCGTGGGGTACTAACCCCGTAAGGGGGGCAGGCAACTCGTGGTTGCTCCCCCTCCTTCCTCCCTGGCAGGGAGTCTTAGTTTTTTTTGGCACATCCCCCCTACTTCGCTCGAGTTGGGTTATTGTTCTTAGGTGTATGGTGAAAGGTGTTGTGCAAGGGGGAGGCCCTGGGGGTGTTAGGCCTTGCCCCTTCAGGAATTTTCACTCTTGCAAAGATGGTTTTGTAGGGTCCAAAGGGTACGTGAGACTGCTCTCTCACTTCCAACGGGACCATCTCAAGTCAGATAACAGGAAAGATGCTTTACGGGATGCGATTGCTAAGGATCCCGACTTATACGAGGACGTGGGAGAAACTTTGAAAGCGCTTAACAACTGGCTGTGCGGGGAGTGCATGGTTGTGCATGCTCTTAGCCGGGGGTGTCATCATGTTGATGACCTTGTTAAATTCGTCCCTAGCTCGGGGGGGACCGAGGACTTTATTGTGGGGATTCCCAAACCACAAGGTTCGGGAGGGGGGGTTTCAGGGGAAGACATTGCCTCTGTCGGTGTGGATGGCTCCCTTCTGGAGCGGGTTTTTTCTCTTCCCATCACGACAGTCAAGAGCATTCCTCCTAGTTGTCGAATGGCGTTCGCGCAAGCTTTAACATCGGCTATGCGGAAGGTGGTTGCTACCCCTGGGTCGGTTGAATATTGGGTTAAGCTTCTCTTGTTGCCTCGCTGTACTTTAAAAGTTGTGCGCCCTGCCAATAGGCAGGAACGTCGGTCCGGGAACAGGAAAACGTTACAGTGCTCTAGCATCCAACGGGCTCTTTCTATCTGGAAAGACGGGGAAGGGATCAGCGAGCTAGTTGCTTCCCTCTTTCAGGATGTAAAGGAGAAAGGAGCGGTAACTGGGTCCGACCGTCGGGAGGGCTGTACCAATGTTAAGCAGTGCCTTCGTAAAGTGGCAGATGGTCATTTCACAGCTGCGGTCAAGGTGTTGTCCTCGTCTGGCGTTGCCCCCCTCGGGCCCTCCACTTTGGAGGCCCTCGCGGAGAAACACCCGGTTACACCCCCTCCGGTTGTGCCAGCAGACCCAATCCCTCAGGCCCCCCTGACTGTTGATGCAGAGTGCGTTTTGGGGTGCATTAAGTCTTTCCCCAAAGGAACTTCGTGCGGGAGAGATGGGCTCAGGGCGCAACACTTACTGGATAGCTTTTGTGGGGAGGGGTCCTCAACCTCCTCGGGTCTAGTTTTAGCCATCACCGGGGTAGTCAATGTCTTCTTGGGGGGGTTAAGCCCCAGGTCTCTAGCTGAGTTCGTTGCCTCCGCTCCTCTGACCCCCTTGCTGAAACCTGATGGGGGGATCCGTCCTATTGCGGTCGGGGCCATTTGGCGTAGGCTGGTCTCCAAGATAGCGATGAAAAAGGTAGGGAAAGAGATGGTCAGGTACCTGGGGGACCATCAATTCGGGGTTGGGACACCAGATGGGGCTGAAGCTATCCTCCATAGCGCGAACAGGTTCCTTAACACCTTTCACGATGATGGGGCCTTCGCCATGCTTACAGTTGACTTCTCCAATGCTTTCAACCTAGTGGATCGCACAGCTCTTCTGCGGGAGGTTGGGATCCGATGCCCATCTATATTTCCGTGGGTACATTTTCTCTATGGGCAAACCGCTAGGCTTTATGTGGGTAATGACTGCATTGGGTCGTCCACGGGGGTCCAGCAGGGGGATCCTTTGGGGCCTCTTTTGTTCGCCCTTGTCTTGCACCCCCTCACACAACGAATACGAGACAGTTGCACCCTCCCATTCCACGCGTGGTATTTGGATGATGGTACTATTATGGGAAAAACATCTGAGGTAGCAAAGGCTCTGGCTATCATTCAATCTGAGGGACCACCTTTGGGGCTTCGGCTTAATTTAACAAAAACAGAGGTATTTTGGCCGTCTTGCAATGGAGAAAAATTGGAGGCTAGTTTATTCCCGAAGGAGATTGGAAGACCAACGGGGGGCGTGAGACTCCTTGGGGGGGCTGTGAGCCGGGACCCCAGTTTCATTAGTGCTTTGGCTGCGCGGCGAGCTTCCCGGGCAGTGGACCTCATGAGTAGCCTTTCGCAACTCCGAGACCCGCAAAGTGAGCTTCTCCTGCTGCGCTCTTGCATGGGTGTCGCCAAGCTCCTTTTTGGTCTGCGAACTTGTCAACCTGTGTTTGTAAAGGAGGCGGTATCCATATTCGATAAAGGGCTACGGGGGGCTATAGAGGACATTGTGGTGTGTGGGGGTCCGTTTTTTGGGGATTTTCAGTGGCGGGTTGCGTCTCTACCCTGTAAGATGGGGGGGTTGGGGCTTTTATCGGCCATGGATGTCTCCATTTACGGTTTTGTTGCCTCGCGAGCTCAATCATGGGGGCTGCAAGATCACATCCTGCGCGAGAGTGGAGTTGTTGGAATGGATGGGGATTATGACATGGCTCTGGGGGAGTTGCATAGACACCTCCCGGATTTGGATATTGGCGGTTTCGCTAACAGGGACACCGCCCCACCGAAGACCCAGAAGACTTTGGCGAGTGCTCTGTTTTGTCGTATCGCCCAGAATATTGGATCAGATTTCTGTACGACCCCCCGTCAGAACGCCGTCCTTGAATGCTTGCGGGGCCCCCACGCCCAAGATTTTCTATCGGTCATCCCCATCGAGGGCTTAGGCCAAAAGATGTCAGCTGTTGAATATCGTGCTATCTTAAAATATCGGCTCATGATTCCTATGTTCCCTGATGATGAGCAATGCCCGGTTTGCCAGAAAGCTTGCTTAGACCAATTTGGGGAGCATGCTCTGCACTGTAAAGAACTGCCAGGTTTTAAGTATAGGCACGACTGGGTGCGGGATGTCTTGGGGGACATCCTCAAACGAGCGGGGATCTCGGTGAAGAAAGAAGCCCCCGTAAACTTTTTGACAGATCCGAGGGAAGGAAGATCTACATTGCGCCCCGCGGACGTTTTAGTTTTCGGGTGGGATGCAGGTAAACACGCTTGTGTTGATCTTACTGGAGTGTCCCCCCTTGTAGGCTTACGGGATACAGGTTTTGTCCCTGGTCAGGCGATTGCAAGAGCGGCAGCAAAGAAAATGGACAAACACGCAAAAGCCTGCGAGGATAATCAACATTCCTTTATCCCTTTTGCCTTTGATACCTTTGGCGCGCTAGCCCCAGAAGCCACCCGATTTCTTGAACGGGTCCAACGGGTTGTTCACAGCAACATTTCGTCTCCTAGAGATCGGGGTTTCGTTTTTACTAGGTTAGGTTTCGCTATTCAAAAGGGGGTAGCGGCGCAGCTTGTTGCCCGCTTACCGGCTATCTTGGTGTAATTTGTTTGACCTTATACTATTAAAAATAAAAAAGATGGAGACGGGTAACACCATTTTACAAAAAAAAAAAAAAAAAAAAAAAAAAAAAAATCCCACTATCACTTTCGTATTGAAATAAACAAATAAATATATAAAGCTTTATAAATAATTTTAAAAGATTTAAAATTGTAATAATTTGTGAATTTGTTTGTGGAAAATAAATTGGAACAAGAAGAAATCAAGCCAGAATCGTAGGAATCAACAAAATGTATTAAAAAAATATTGAAAAAAAAAAATCAACAAACCTTTGAAATCCAATTAACAGCCTCTTGTCTTGCAACCAAAAACAAATTTTGATTCTTCAATTTATCGAAATAATCATCAAAACCCACAAACTGTTCAGATTCTTTTATGATCAACAAATCCAAACATGGGTCATTTTGTAAATGCAAATCAAGAACAGAGTACTCAGTTTCAAGATTCATAATATTAATCAAGTTCTGGTTTTTATTACAACTTTCATTAATGTCCCAATCAAAATCATCATAAGAAATGCAATCATTGTCTTCTGCACATAATAAACTTGATGCCTCAAAATCATGACTTGGTGCCATTTAAAAAAAAAAAAACTATATAATAAAGAGAAAAAGGTTCTAAATTTTGATGAAATGAGGAATAAAATGAAAGAATGTATGCATTTCAAAGCTGGGATTTCTTTATTTTTTGAAAAAGATTGAATTTTTATTGATGACTGAGGATGAAGAAACAGATGAAGCACACACACTTTGCTTTGTCTCTCTCTGGAATGTAGAGAGAGAGTGAGAGAAATGTAGAGCAAAGAGTGCGGCTTATGTAGAGGAGAAAAAAGATTTGGTTTTAGGGCATAGACAAAGGATGTATATATTATGTTTGATAATACAAATATTAATGTTCATTAAAAAGTTAATTTTTAATTGAATGGTAAATTTCTGAATATTTAATTGAAATAATATTTCAGATTCTCTCTTTTGTTGGTTAAATGTTTTTTTTAGACGAGGAAGCAGGTTCAAATTTAAGCAAAACGATTAAATTAGTATTATTGATGCAATATAGTAGAAGCAAGCGTTGTTATTCAAGAAACATCGTAGTTTTTCAATGTATAATCAATTTTAAGAGACGTGGGTTTGATAAATATGAAACTTGTTTGCTTTTAATACTTTTTGTTGCGAACTGGACATTGGCGTTTACTTCCGTACATGTGGGAACTCATGACATTTACGATCTTGGTATAGATTTGTTTGTCGGTTGCATTTAGTTATACCTTATATACGTGTGGAGCCAGCCAGTTGCGCACACATAAGTTTCATGATCAGATACGGAACTTATAAGTGAGAAAAGATGCGTGCGATGTTGTTTTGAGTATTCATGACGATGCAATTAAACTAAAGTACTTTGTATTTTTAAACATCGATTTTTATGTTGTTTATGACCTATGAACACATTTAAACCTTTACTTGAATTGTAAATGCTTTAATTATATCTAGTTTTGGTATGTTAGAGTATTCACATTCAACCCTTCATTTTTTACTCTATAAGTCTATATTACGTTAAAAATCACTGTTTTTTTTTCTTTTCAATTAAATAATATTTTGATACATTTTTCATTTTCTTTTCTCTCTTTTCTGATTACAAGCACTTTCAAAATATATTAAAGAATTATAAAGAGTGATTAGTGTATCATCAAATTTACATTTCCTCTCTCCTCTACTCACAACCACTTTTCATAATATAAAAACCCCTCCCACATAATTTGAGAGAAGGGATGTGAATGCTCTTAATATGATTTACAAATCACGTAACTTCAGTGACGGTTGGGTCCAATTAGCAAATCCATTAGAGTTAAGGTGTTGCGCCCCTTAAGATTAAGGGTTTGAGCCTCGTCGAAGGTAGAGTTGGCATAGTTTAAGTCGTTCAAAAAAACGTAATTTTACATAAAACGTTATATGATTTAGTATGTGTATTTATTTTTCTTTTTTTAAATGATTAAATCTTTAAATGTAAATTTGTTTGGTTGATTTTTTATATTTTTATTGATTTGTTTATTAAAATAATCAATGCTAAATTGATTTGATGCAGTCAAAATATTATATCGGTTTTTCGATATATTATGTTATTTATTTGGAGGGTAAGAAAGTAATTAATGTAAGAACGACACGGTAAATTTAAATGCAATTTTTAAGAATTATTACAAGTTACAAAAATGTCATTTTTATCTTCTCAAGTTTTTTTTTTTAATGGCTAACGTTGCACACCATGGGGATTGAACCCTGACCTCTCGTATCCTAAGCTCTATATAAACTCACCAACACCACTGGGCTATTCCTAGGTGTATTTCTCGAGTTTTAAGTGCTTATTTTTTGTAAATGTATGTGTTGTATAAACTTAAGTTGGTTTACGCTTCGACGTAAATTATGTCGGGTCAAATATAATACGTTTAATTTTTTTTACGTGGTCTTCAGTTGGTGTACGTTTTGAAGTAAAAAAATTTCGGAAACGAGTGCGCTCAAATATACTACGTTTTCATTATACTGTATAACTTTGAGTTACTTTATATTTCGATGTCGCGGCAACATATGGGAGAAATTTCCTAGTTAACTTTATCAAACAAACCGAAATAAATAAACTATTAAGAAATAAATAAGTTTGATTAGTCAATTTATTAAAGTTAAAAAAAATTACACCGTTGGTCCTTTTGGTTTCTGTCAAATTTCAATTTAGTGTACTAATAGTTTTTTGTTGCAAAATCAGGTACTAACTTTCTAATTTGTCACAATGTTGAGTACTAAAACTATACATTGTTAACTTTTTTTGTTAAGTCTTAATAAAATGACTAAAATGCCCATTAATAAATAGAGAAACTATTTTTAATTAATTATATTTGACTAAAATAATCTAAAGTTTTATTTATATTTATATTTTTTATAAAATTATATGGATTTGAAGATTATTATTTATAAACTTTGAGTTTATATATAATATTATTTAGATTAAGTTAAAAAGTTTATTTTACTAGCATATTATTATATAGGGTAGGGATAGTGTACATTAATTCAGAAGTGTGAGAAGTATATTATAACACTATATAACACCACATAAACATCGTATATCACTATGTAACACTATACAATACCATATAACAATATATAACACTATACATCTATCATAGACATGCTATCAGACAAAATATAGTGTTATATTTGTTATATAGTGTTACATAGTGTTATATGGTGTTAAATAGTGTTATACGGTGTTTATATGGTATTATATAGTGTTATATATATAGTGTTATAATACACTTCTCACACTGTTGGATTAATGTACAGGATCATCTACCTTATTATATATAAACTCAAAGTTTATAAATAATAAACTTCAAATCCATTTAATTTTATAAAAAAATATAAATAAAACAAAAAATATAAATATATAAAAGTATAAATATAAATAAAACTTTACATTATTTTAGTCAAATATAATTAATTAAAAAATAGACTCTCTATATATTAAATGGCATTTTAGTCATTTTAGTAAGACTTAACAAAAAAAAAATTTAACAAAGTTTGGCCTTTGTACTCAACATTGTGACAAGATTTGGCCTTAGTACTCAACATTATAACGAATTAAAACATTAATACCTGATTTTGTAACAAAAAACTATTAGTACCCGATATTGAAATTTGGCAGAAACCATAAGAACTAACGGTGTAATTTTTTCTAAAAGTTATGATAAAACATCATGTAAAAGAGAGGAATAACATCGAAGTGTAGAAGAGAACTAAGGCCACACATGTCTTTCTTAATTTAAGGATAGAATGGTATGATGGTCTTTTCTCCCTTGAACTAGTTCCTCTCTTGATTTTCAAACGGTTATAACATTTTTATACTTTAATAGTTTTTCTTTTAAATCACACCATTAACTTTTTCATACCTTAATAGTTTTTTTTTGAAATTACACCATGTTAACGAGCATTTCATTCTCTTTAACTCGAGCAGACTATTGCTATAGTTTTCTTGAAAAAAAAAATTACAAGATATGTGATTACACATTCAACATAAATCATTATGTGATTACACATTCAATATAAATCCATTACGTGATTACGCATTCAATAATAAGAACTTGATTGTTTATGTTTTATTACGTGATTAAATCTCTATATACGATATTATGTGGTTATTATAGGTTGATTGGCTAATGTTTTGTAATGCATTTATACTTAATATGTGATTAGACCTGAAATATTAGGTATTTTATGAAATATTATGTATTGGTTGTTTTTTCGTATAAATACAATAATGAAATCACGTAATGGGTATTCAAAATGACGTAATAATACATAGTTAACTATTATTACGTAATTACGTAATCACTTAATGGGGTTTCACATAAAATACTATAATCAAATCATGTAATGGGTATTCATTGATTATGTTCGAGTACGTAATTACGTAGCGAAACATAATCACTTACTGTAACATAATCAAGTAACGTTACACAATCACGTAATTTTACAGCTTATAAAATAAAAATTTTAAAAATTTAAGAAAAATATAGCAGTAGTCTACTCGAATTAAAAAGAATGAAATGCTCGTCAATACGATGTAATTTAAAAAAATATATTACCGTATGAAAAAATTACAACCGTTTGAAAATCAAGGAGGAAAGAAGTTCAAGTGAGAAAATACCAGAACACCATTTCTCTATTTGTTTGAACCTGATGTTTACCAAAATGTCACCGCTTTATTTCTAGCCATTCATTGATCTTAAGAGATCAAGGGTGAAACTTGTCGTCTACACTTCGTATACAATTTCTCTCTTGTATGTGCCATCCTCTAAAATGTATACAGTAAAAAAGAATAAGAAAATAATATAAAGTAAGAGAAAAAAAGAACCGTAAAAATTATAAAATTTGTTATCTGTATGTAAAGGCAAAATAGTAATTTTGTAAAATTTTAACATAAATTTAGCGCCAGTTAATTAAAAGGTCGTGATGTATCACAACTTTTGAATTAAAAATATGTGATTTATAACAAGCTTAGACTATCCGTAATGGTTAATGCTTCTTAGGACTGTAAACGAACCGAACGTTCAGCGAACAGTTCGTGAACCGTTCGGCGGGAAGTTCGTTTATGTTCGTTCGTTTAATAAACGAACGAACATGAACAAGAAATTTCGTTCGATTAGTTAAATGAACGAACATGAACAGAGGTCTGGTTCGTTCGATTGTGTTCGTGAACGTTCGGTAAGGTGTTCGTGAACATTCGTTGATTTGTATTCGTTTATATTCTTATGTTTGTGTTTTAATTGAAGATCTTTGTACTTTCTTATATTTTAATTGTACTTTTTATATTATTAAACTTTTATTTATTTTATTACCTTAACAATTAAACTAGGAAACTCACTTTCACCTTGTTTATGCATCTTTTCCCTTTCATTTCTCATTATTTACATCGGCGAATACGATGGACCTCCGTTCCACAATAAGGGATTCAAGTTCGAGTGCTACTCTCTGGGTCATCTATCTTTATCCTTCGTCGCGTTCGCCAAATTTATTTGTGTTCGTGAACCGTTCTTATTTCCTTAATGAACGAACACAAACATAAAATCTCGTTCGGTAAGTGTTCATGAACCGTTTGTGAACACATTTATTTCCTTAACGAACGAACACGAACAAGGCCTTGTTCGTGTTCGTTCGGTTCGTTTACAACCCTAATGCTTCTTAAGGGGCATTTTTTCTCCGTATCAGTATTATAACGTCTTATGTAATGGTTAAGGCTACTTAATGCCCTTTGATTCATTATTTTTCCTCTTCATTGGGCATTATTTAAAAAACGTTCTTCCATCTTCATGCCTCTATAATTCACATAGGGATGGTGTGTGGACGTTATCAAACTCTTTCACAACCCAATAATGTCCATTACACATGGCCTTAGATGAAAGACATAATCAGCACGTGAGTATATAGCTGAAAAACGAGACGTAAAATTTACACTATAATCAAATATAGTATCGAATTATAAAGTTAGATAATCAGCTATAACAAAATATGTTATAAACGTTGTATAATGTTTTTTAACGGCTAACTCATATATCCACTATTTCAACTCCTAAATGTGTTATCAACCTCGAGACTAAAAAACTCAACTTCAGAGAAAGAGACACCTTTTTAACATAGTGATACCACTAGAATACAAACTTTTGATTATTGTTGTATAGTGTGTTATATTTAAGGGTCTACATATTTACACACCTTATTGCCTATTTGGACACCCTTCAAGACGCCTCGTATAGACCTATACGAGGCGTATAGTCTTTTTCAATTTCCAAGAGAATCTCTGATTATGTCATATTTTGTCTTATTTGCCTCGTATACGCCTATACTGGGCGTCTAGGGGAAAAAAGACCATTTAGCCCCTGATTTAGGCCTATACTGGGGGTAAATTGGTCTTTTTTGCCTCTCTTATATGCCTAGTATAGGCCTATACTAGGCGTATATAAGGGGTTTTTTTTTTTTTTTTTTTTTTTTTTTAACAAACATTTTAACAATATTAATCGTTTTAGCAAAACTTTTATACAAAAACAAGTTTTTTTATTTTAAATAATTAATATTAGGACCCCTCGTTGGTTTTTTTTTTTTTTTTTTTGAGTTGAAAAATGGATGTTTTGGTAGGGTAATTTGATTGTTTTTGGAGGGTGATGTTTTTTGAGTAAAAAAATGAGTGTTTTGGTGGGGTAATTTGAGTTGTTTTTTTAAAAAAAGTTTTATTGTTTTTGTATAAAAGTTTGCTAAAACGATTAATATTATATAAAATGTTTGTTAAAAAAAAAAAAAAAAAAAAAACCCTTCAAGACGCCCAGTATAGGGCTATACTGGGGCTATACGAAGGGTCCAAAAGACCATTAAACCCCTGAATTGCCCCCAGTATAGGCCTAATTCAGGGCTATAATGGTCTTTTGGACCCCTCGTATACGCCCAGTATAGCCCTATACTGGGCGTCTATTATTATTTTTTTTTGTTTTCTTTTTTTAATATTTAAAAAGAAAAAACAAAAATAAAATAAAAATAGACGCCCAGTATAGGGCTATACTGGGGCTATACGAAGGGTCCAAAAAACCATTAAACCCCTGAATTGCCCCCAGTATAGGCCTAATTCAGGGGTATAATGGTCTTTTGGTCCACATAGACGCCCAGTATAGCCCTATACTGGGCGTCTTGAAGGGTTTTTTTTTTGTTTTCTCTTTTTAAATATCAATAACACTAATATTAACTATAAAAAACTCATATTAATTATAATAACACTAATATTAATTATAAAAAAACTCATATTAATTATAAGAACACTCATATTAATTATAATAACACTAATATTAATTATAAAAAACTCATATTAATTATAATAACACTAATATTAATTATAAAAAATTCATATTAATTATAATAACACTCATATTAATTATAATAACACTAATATTAATTATAAAAAACTCATATTAATTATAATAACACTAATATTAATTATAAAAAACTCATATTAATATCAATAACACTAATATTAATTATAAAAAAACTCATATTAATTATAATACCATTAATATTAATTATACGATGCCTATACGAGACTTATACTATACTATACGATACGATACAACACGATAGGCTTATACAAGACCTATACGAGACTTATACTACACTATACTATACTATACTATACTATACTATACGATACGATATGATACGATACAATACAATACGATATTAGACTATTGGATAAGATACAACACTCGTATAGGACTATAGGTGCGGTTTAGGTCCCGTTTAGGCCTATAGGCTTATACAAGACCTATAGGGGCCATATACTAGACTTATACTATACACTATACGATACGATACAACGCCCGTATACGTCGATAGGCCTATACAAGACCTATAAGGGACCTATACTACACTATATGATACGATAGTATCGTATTGTATCATATAGTATGGTATCGTATTGTATCGTATAGTGTATAGTATAAGTCTCGTATAGGTCCCATATAGGTCTATACGAGAGCTATACGAGACTTATACTACACTATACTATACGATACGATATGATACGATACAATACAATACGATATTAGACTATTGGATAAGATACAACACTCGTATAGGACTATAGGTGTGGTTTAGGTCCCGTTTAGGCCTATAGGCTTATACAAGACCTATATGGGACCTATACTAGACTTATACTATACACCATTTTTTTACTCAAAAAACATCACCCTCAAAAAACAATCAAATTACCCTACCAAAACATCTATTTTTCAACTAAAAAAAACCAACGAGGGGTCCTAATATTAATTATTTAAAATAAAAAAACTTGTTTTTGTATAAAAGTTTGCTAAAACGATTAATATTGTATAAAATGTTTGTTTAAAAAAAAAAAAAAAAAAAAAAAAAAAAACCCTTCAAGACGCCCAGTATAGGCCTATACGAGGCATATAAGGGGCAAAGGGTCACATATGAGGCCTATACGAAGGGTCCTATACGCCCAGTATAGGCCTATACGAGGCGTCTTGAAGGGGTCAAACCAGAAGTGACATGAGTCAGACACTGATTTTGATGTAACCCTATACGCCTCGTATAGGCCTATACGAGGCAAAGGGTGTCTAAATAGGCAGATAAGGTGTCCAAATAGATTGACCCATATTTAATCATCCATTTCATTAGTTGACACATTATAATCATTTAAACAACACCTAAAATTTACAAACTTATTTATTATTGAGATATAAATTTTGATACATGATACTATCATTTATATTGATACCATTCTATAAACTTTTTATTTTTTATTTTTACAAATATTGGTGTTGTGAACCTTTAAAACAACATGAAAAAAACGCAAGAGTTGTAGGTTTAAGTTTAGTATAAACAAATATGTGTCAATTTTGGATCAAATTACAAAAACGTGTAGCTAAATGGTCATGCTTGGTCAGCCTACAGGTTTATGGATTGGCCCGTTTAACCAGTATATTTTATAAATTTTGTTAAATAAATATTTTATGCCATGAAACAAACTGATTAGATATTTTATGTCAAAATTTAAAATATAAATAAAGATGCACATTGAGTTTATAGCATGGTGGTAGAAATCGCTAGTCGCTAGTCGGCCGGTGGGGTGGGGACTAGCGATTAATCGGGATTAACCGGGGATTAACCGGATATAATCGGGATTACTTGTAATTAATCGGAAATTAATCGAGATTAATCAGGGATTAATCGGTGCCTAGTCGGGATTTTTACAACCATGGTTTATAGTATAAATGATATATATACGGACAAGATCATAAGAAATTTCATTGTTCGTGAGGAACCAAAAGACTATTTGCAATGTATGATATAATGCATATTTGTAATATAAAGTTTTTTAGTTTTCTAATAAAAAAGAGTTTTCACATGATCAGTAAACAAATTTGAAAAAGTCTTCGTTTTAGCTGAGTTCTCAAGTTCTCTCAACTCATAGTAGTTTGCATTTTACCCTAACCCACCAAAACTTATGGTGTGTTCAAGTACACCATTTGTGTTGACATGATTTTCAGGTTCGCATTATCTTCTAGTTCATGTGAAACTTTTACTTTGAAAATATTTCAAACTATAATTTCAACCAAAGGATACAATAAGTGTTCAAACATGAATTCAAGAACTTAACCATGTGGCAAACATGAATTCAGGAACATGAAAAAAGATAGAAAGTTAACCCATCTTTTATGAGAAGTTAATAACTTATTTTTAAATTAAACAATTAAAAAACAAGTAATATGCAGGCTTCTTTTTTAAGGTGTTTTGTCCCGTTGTGAGGTTAGTGTTTGGAAGATTGACAATGAGTGTTTTGTTGGAGATGTTATATTAATTCGATAGATCTTATGTTTTTGTACGAGCCAGGTATGTTTTGTATGCACGGAATTAATCGATTTTTAAAACCGTTTTCATAAATATGAATATAGCATGAATCTACCAATATTATTTGCTAAGACCAGACGCGGTATGGGGGCTGGCTGAGGCCCGGCTTGGCCCGGCGTCGGTCCCCCACACCGCCCCCCATAGGATCGGCCCGTCACATTCGGCTCCCACCAGCCGGTCTTGCCGTGCCTCCCTTCTCTCACATATACCTATACATACATACATACATACATACATACATACATACATACATACATACATACATACATACAGGGGCTCATCCCCCGCCCCTTAGGTCCATCCCCTTTAAGCCCCTGCTACGTGGCGGCTCATCCCCTTGGGGATGAGGCTCTCCATACCCTCCAGCCTAATACGTTCGAGTAACATACAAAAATTAATGGGTTTCACTCTTATATGCCGTGGCCCATGGAAATTGATGCTTATAGCATCCTATGTTAATTTTCTATTCTATTTTGGGTACTAAAGTGATCACTCAACTTGTGATTTACTAATTTAGGGGATTTTGTGATGGATGTTTGTATCAACTCATTAACAATATGGTTATGTAACATTGTCAGACCTCGCTGACGACGATTAATGAATGTAAATACTGGTATCGTATTAAAGACAAAGATGAGCAAAGACAGAGCATAGGAGGTGTAACATCCAATACTTTTTAGAGCAAAGATAAATATTAGTAGTATGTTATAGCGCTATAGGATTGACACCCTATTCCCACTCATTGGCTTCTTTTGGGGGAGTTCCTTTTGGGAATGATTGAACCCACTTATTCTAGCATAGAGCTTACCCCTCATACCCAGTCGACACAAGATTTGAGTGTTCTTTTGGTTTCATGTTTCTACTTTCAAATTGCTTTAGATATTATGTCATACAATACCATTGAATTGTACACGGTTTTTCCAGTTATACATGTCACACCCCGAAATATCAGAGCATTGGCGTGACTGGACTGGTATCTTCATTGCACAGCGGAAGCAAATATAGCTAAGACTTCTAGAGAATGAACGCCACTAAGTACTCGACTCCACATGGTTCTCCTATTCCAACCGTGCCTTGTCTTAGAAATGCAACCTGAGAAAGAAACATGCGAAAAAGTCAACATAAAGTTGAGCGAGTTCATAGTTCGTTTGTAAAAGATTTGAAATAAATCTTTTTGAATAACCGGTTTTTGAAGTATTGTTGAGAAAACGAATTTAAAATCATTTTCTTGTCATGTTATATGGAACTTTGTATGAGAACATGGTATGTATCTCGTATAAATCAAGTATTTCTGTATCTCATGTAAATCAAGTATTTCTGTATCTCGTATAATTCAAGTACTTCTGTATCTTGTATAACTCAAGTATTCTTGTATAAATCAAGTATTATTGTATGTATTAAGGTTGTTAATGGGTTGCAAGGCCATTAACATGTGACACGACATAGGAAGTCACCAAACCATAGGCATTTTTCTAGTAGTCGATTCACGACTGAGACACAAAAACACTACTCGGTACTAGTTGTCACCAAGAGTGGGGCTGCCCTGACACCCGTTGGATCTAACCTTTTGTTCTGCGGTCTAAGTATGTACACGATTAATGGTGCTTGTGGTACCCTATTCGTGACACGATTTCTCGTATCATTCCTCAAAACGCATCATACTTGGTACTAGTGATCACCAAGAGTGCATCTTGTTTATGTATTCATCATATCAAGTATCAATTTTTAGTTCTTATATTCATTATATCAAGTATCAATTCTCATGTGTTTGTATACTCTTGTATTTGTATTTTCTCGTAGTTTAGAAAACTAGAATTCGTGTGTAAACGCTTGTTTGAAAAACCGGTATAAAACATAAGCTTTTTGTAAACCATTTGTGTCAGTTAAAACTTGCTTGTAAAATGGTTTAGAAATATGTAATTCTTGTATGCTTTGCAAAAAAGTGCATGTCTTTCCACCCCAAAAACATTTAGAAAAATGTAAATCCGTAAAAAGGTGGGGTTATGAACTCACCTGAATATTCCTGTGCAAAGCTAGTGTAACACCTCGGAAATTTCATGTCCAATAATGTAATGACACGTGTCATAAGCTTTAAATATGTGAAAAAGTACTTTAGAGGGACTAAAGTTGACAAACAGAGAAACTATGTGAATATAAGGGTCCAAAGTGTCAACAATGGATAAATATATTTTAAAATGGCCCTACAAGATGTTTATACCTTCAAACGAATAAATCATGGATCATACGAAGCTGAAAATGGAAGAAGGTGAGAAGTTACAAACTACAGGGGTTAAATGTGTCAACATGTTTAATGTATACCTTTGAGTGACCGTTTAGCAAACCCGAAGCTTTGTAATGATAAAATATACTCACAAGAATAAGTGATAAAAATTTCACAAGGTTTCGTCAAAGTATGAGAAAGTTATGACAATATTCGTATACTAGGGGTTAAAAGCGCCAACGTTGAAATTTATGACTTTTCGGGTAAACATAAGGTGACCAAGGATTTCACAAAGATTGGTTAAGTCTTGAAGCCCTTAGAAATCAATTTAGAGGGCTTGTAATGCAAGAAATAAAGGTAAAACAACTTTTGGAAGGACCGGGGACCAAAACTGCAATTAGGTGAAAGTTGGTTATGCTAACCAGGTCCTTACGGACCGTAACACCTGGACCTTACGGTCTGTAAGCATGTGCCAGCGACAGAAAATTCACAGCTGCCTGTTCCAGCCAGTTACACCGCCTCATTTTACCATTTTTCGATTCAAGGGGCTTGTTTGATGGTATTTTAAGGCCTAGGGACACTTGTAATCATCTGGATTCATTCATAGACATGTTTGGCATGATCAAATTGCATCAAAACACCTATATAAGGGCCATGAATATGGGTTTTTCATTGCTCATTCACTTGTAAACTTCACAACTCACTTCTTGGAGGTTCCTGGAGCTCAAGACTCATCCATAGTGATCATTAGTCGTGATTAGGACTATTGTAAGTATGCTTAACCTCTTTTTATTCAGTTTAGCTTAGTTATTTAGCGTAAAGTCAAACCGTCGTAATTAAGATTTGACTTCATCATTAATCTTAATCCCTTCAGTCAAAATTCAAATTGAAAGTACCTATGAGTTGGTAATTATGTGGGCAATAAACCCTTAAAAGGGTATTCTCTGATTCCTACTCTAACTAGGTCAATTGTCGAGTCAAACTTGATTATAAAAAGTCAACAGGAAGCCTATTTTCAAATAAATGCATAATTAGTAATGTAAAGGCTATACAACATGTTTTGTCATTAATATAAGTTGGTAATTAATATAAGAACATGTCTAAACATGTTCAACTCGACAATTTTCAGTTTAAGCTCGGTTCGGAACCAAAAGTCGCATAGTTTGACTCATGCTTTGACTTTCAGTTCTGACCCGTTTAAGCATGTTTTTAGAAATTCCTTAGAGCCTTATTTGGACCAGGTTTCATATTAGTATAACCCTCTGTGATTATACCACTTGGTTCAATAGTTATCTGATTCATATGCATGTTTTCGTTAATTGCTTAAATGTTGACTATTATGCCCTTTTGACTATAAAACGTGATTTTTGAAAAAGTAAAAGAGTAGAAACCTTGGTTACTGATTTATAAACTTGTACCCAAAATTTGACATCAGTTTGAGGTCTAGGTTAAGAGTTATGCTCATTAGCGTAATTAGAAAGCTTTTTAGTGATTAAATGGCGTAATTAGCATATAGCCTACCTAAACCCAATTTTCGATATCAAAATTTTTACCTACTGATATAAAATAATATTTAGGGATTTTTAGAGATTTTTATTTATTTTTAGGCTGAGCATAACTTAGAGTTCTAAGTATAATTCGGTTAATGCCGGTTTTGCCCTTTTAAGCTATAAAATGAGTTTTATAAAACCTTTTGACCCCAAACCTTTTGCTACTGATTTTAAATAATAAATAAAGTATTTTGAGCCTTCTGGAATTATAAAAATATCAGTTTTCCTTTGAAAAACCCGGAAATGGCTCCAAATCGCCTTTTTAGGCACTTTTAACGTATAGTATGTATTAAAATTAATTTAAATACATAAGGTTTGATACCTACTGATATTTTAAGTAAATTATTATATTTTTACAATAAGCTAAAGTTTTAAACTCGGATTTCCAGTTTTGATCTTTTAAGCCTATGTGAAATTACCAAAGTGCCCTTAAGATGCATAGTTTGGTTATAAAGGATAGATTTCACACATATATGATACCCTACTGATATAACTTAGTAAATTAAGTATTTTTACTGATTACATCAGACCCGAAACTCATATTTATAATTAAACTCTTTTATAACCTTTTAAATGACCAAAATACCCCTACGGGGCGTAATTTAAGTTTAAATCCGTTTTGGGCATAATAGAAGATATCTTACTGATATCACAACATATTTAATGCATGTTAACTTAGGAAACTTGTATATGACTCATTTGGTTACTCGTTACGCACTTTTCGCGTTCGGATCGGCGTATGTAACTAGTTTGCATATATTAGCCGAAACGGGTCAAACCATATCGTTTTTGTCTCAAAATCCAGAATGTGTTTAAGTTACCCATATTAACCAAGCATACAAGCTTGTCGGGTCAAAACCACATTCTAAACCGGTCTTCGTTTAATCATGCGTTTGAACCGTGTCTTCCTTTTAAAACTAACCGGTCTAAGCTTAGGCTTAATTAAAGACCCGTTAGAAATCTAATAGGTTATTATAAACCTTCGTTCCAGATTAGGAGCCCAGTAAAAGCTATCTGTGCTTGCTGTATTTGACTTATACATTGCTCAGGTAAATACTCTTAACTTATTTTCCCTATACGGGCTTGGGATACGGTACTATAAAAGTACCGCATGGTCGGGTGTATGTAGTCATTTAAATCGTACTGTGATTGATGTATTTACATAACCTGTTTGATATGTATTATTTGGTGTATGGATTTTGGGGGTTAAATGACCATGTCCCGGATATCCTTGGCATCATTCATGAAATGGCCACGACCTAAGCACGGGGTGTAGGCGTACACCTGACAGATGCATTATGTAAAAACTGGTATCCCACTTAAAGGAATCAACCTTGTGGGCATTATACCTGTCGTGTGTCAGTTAACTTAAGTCCGGCCCTACAAACCAGCCCTAACGGACGACAAATGAGTAAAACTGTATACAAGATTATTTTAATTGTCCCAAGTTATAAAAAATATTTTTGCCGAAGTGCATTCAAATCAATTTTCAAACCATTTTCAAAATGAGTCAGTTAAGTTGTATTTACCAGTGTAAACTGACGTATTTTCCAAAAAGGCTAAGTGCAGGTACTAGACGAAATAGGCTGGCTACTCCAGGCATCATTACTCAAGTCTCGCAAGCTTTAGATGCCTTTAAAGTCTGTTGAACAGTTTCCTCTTTATTTTGATCCGCCTGTGGATATTACTCAACCATGATGTGATATTTAATATTACACTTTTATTTGGTTGAAAAAAAATCTATCTTTTGCTTCCGCTATGCATTTAAATATTGTGTTGTTTGACTATGATGATATCAACTTCGTCACGATACTCCCCACCGGGCCCACCGGTGACACGTGGAAAATAGGGGCGTGACAGCTAGCTAATTTATGACTTCGTGATGTCGTTTCCAAGACGAGACTTGCTAGCGTGCATTCTACAATATTCCTAACACGGAATATCTTATAAGTTTCCAATAAACGCAGTAATTAACTATGTGTCATCAAGCTTTACCGAATCGCTAATTGAATGATTCGACTGTGAGTTATGACGGTAAGTGAACGACGGTAACTAAACTATGTGTCGTTTAGGCGTTTTGAAATAAATATAACAACTTATATTTATTTAATAGCGTTTTCGTGTTGATGTCGTTTGAAATAAATACGATAGTTATACTTATTTCATAAAAGAATATGAGTTGCTTGGCGCTTGAAATAAATATATAAAATATATTTATTTTATAAAAGAATTCGCGTTGTATAGTATTCGAAATAAATATGTAATCTATATTTATTTTGTAAAACGAATACGAGTTGTTTGACGCTTGAAGTAAATAAAAAAAAACATTGTCGTTTTCGTATGTGATAAAGCGTCGTCGAAAGTGATATACATAATTATATTGGTTCTCATAAAAGTCGCTTTTCAATAAAACATGTTTAGCTTTTACGGGTTTTCTCAAAAAACGGGCAGAGCTTCCTCTGTTTTTGGACGGCCCTGACAACACCAGTTGTCGTTATTTTCCAAAATTCAACAAGATTCAACAAACAAACAATATGTATATAATTCTTGTCGAGTATATTAGAATGTAACTAATTGAATCGGTTCAAGCTCGTTGTCATGAAATAATAAAACTTAGGAAAATAACGAAATATATCGCCGTAAAATCTTTACCAATGCTTGCGTCGAGAAGCTGAGCCGACCGAGTCATCTCGCTGAGTTGACTGAGTCAACTGAGTTGACCGGTTGGACCGAGTTGACTCGAACCGCTTCAAAATCTAACCCGAACCGGCTGACTTGAACCAACTGTTGACTTGAACCTGCTGACCCGAACACTTAGTCGACTCGCCGTTGTTGACCGAGTTGACTCGGTTGAGTTGACCGAGTCAACCCGAACCGTTTCTGACGCGGACAAATCTGACCGAACCGGACCTTGTTTAAACTGAACCGAGTTGCTTGACCCGAACACCGCACCAGAACTCTCGAACCCAACTGACCAGTGAAACTTGAGCCCCACATGTGACCCGAACCAGAATCGAGTCGAATCCGAAACCCGAATAAACAGATCATCATCAGCATCTTCTTCATCTAAATTTTCAGAAATCAAAGATGAAAGAAACAAGAACTTACCGGTGGATTTCGTCGGATAAAGGCTTGGACTGCCGGTTCGAGTCACGACCCACTGGTCCGAGACAGGGACCACCGGTCACCACCGTCACTGCCGCCGCAGCGGCAACGCCGCCCCGCCGTCCAGCTTCTTTCTCTCTCATCTTTCCGCCTCTCTCTCTCTTCTTCCTCTCTCTCTCTCTCTCTTCTGTTCGGTCGCCGCCGCACCACCACCTCACGGTGGTGGTGGTGGTGGTGTTCCGTTCTGTTAATCGGAAAAGGGGGGTGTGCTGGTCGTCGACCGGCTGTGGGTTTCACCGAGAAGGGAGAGGGAAAGCATGAGGGTGTGTGTGTGATTTGGAGAAGATAACTTCTCTGTGTTTGTTTGTTTAGGTGAGATCGAGAGAGGGAGTAATGTAGAGGGTGTTTGGCAGTGAATTTATGTGGTTTGTGTGAGTGTAGAAAGAAGGAAGGAGGTAAGTTTTATACTCATTTTTATGGGTATTAACTAGTGTTATTTCTTTATGTCCAGTATGTATAGATCTATAGAGATCTCTTGAATATTTCTTGTGTCCATCTATGAGACATAAATCTTTAGGAAAGATTTATAGAGATATTTTAGAGATTTTGAATATCTTGTAGGATTTTGAGAATCTCTTGTAAATATTCTGTAAGATTTTATGAGTATTGCCTAGAGATCTTGTATGTTATGTGTGGGTTTAGGCTTGTGGGTTTTGGGCTTGGGCCCAGGGCCCACAAGCCCATCTCGCGTGTGAGTGGCCCATAATTCCTACGAGACCTAATATCGCGATCCATACTCCATAAGCATAAAATATTCGTGTAACATCCATATTTGTCGGTGTCGTCAGTATTTCATACGGTTTCAGTCCGTTGTCATTTGATGTTTCGCAGATTCCACGCGAATCTTCATACGTATACTGTATAGCTGAACAAACGTTCCTGGGCACTCCAAGGGCCTGGTTAAGTTAATTAGCGTCGTAAACACTATTTATCATCGCGTTAATCGCCTGCTAGCCACGTAATTAAGGGCATAAATTACCGGTTGTCACATTCTCCCCCTGTTAATAAAATTTCGTCCTCGAAATTTAGACTACGTCAACTCCTTAGAGTTACGTTATGCGTATAAAATACGAATAGTACCAAAGTGAACGATCATGAAATCGAATCAAGACTTATTCGAATGATGTGAATTCAAGGATGTATCGCAAGATGCAAATGAATTCTAGAAACGATTGCATCCAATAAATGTATTTAGATTCAACAAGCTCAAATGTAATAGCTTTGCATGAAATGCTCGATCGTGATCAGCGCAAGCTGCAAGTTCTACCGACGCCACAAGGTGTCGTAGTGAATGAAACAATTCAAATATTGCGGTGATCGAACAAGTATCACCTGTGTTTTGCATAAAACACTCAATCATGATTAGCCTAAGCTACAAGCTTATACTGACACCACAAGGTGTCGAAATCAACAAACGACTTAATGGAGTCGTAGACCAAACAAATCTACTACGACTCAGAACAATGAAACGCTTGTTAAAACGAATTCGAATATGATGTTTTCAATACATCATATGGTGTCTTGAATTGAATATGTGTAATGAACAAGTTCAAACAATTGGGTTTGATTTCGGTGCAAGCCGACAATATATACATATATCGACAAGAAAGCTTTCGGCATGGTCACAACGAAAAACCATGTATGTAACTTGAAAAGAAAAGACATTTCAAGAAATTATGTTGACTTGATAACAAAGAAGCCAACAATTACAATAATGCGGGTCATTCGAATCACGAATCAACAATTAGATTTAGCGAAACAATATTTGAACTTCAATGAAACGCTTTATTCGAAACGAAACCACAAGTGTAACAAACGATGCATGCGTAACATACGAATTTTCAAGAAACGAAGCAAATGAACATTCGCTATAATGAAAGAAATGATCGTGACACAATGACCATTAAGAGGAGTAGAGATACGAAATTCTACTCTGTAAATGTGAAAGTCGAAATTTCAATAAAAGAAATTTAAGGACTTTACCTGGGGTTGCATGTAACGACCAATTGTTAGGTGACATTACCATGGGATGTCAAACATAGCGTATTCGTCATTATTGAGTTAGGGGGAATGCGGAGACATATGTCTTTTTCCTTAGCATGACTCGTGTCGTTTGCAGGACCGCGTGCCAACTGCCGCTTCCTGATCGATAGTCGCGTGTGACGTACTTCAACCTCCGTTGATGTATAGCTTAAGTCTCACGTATGCCTGTGTGCTAGCGTTTCGTTTTGCGTAGAATGTGATGCACTCCGACATCTGTTGACGTAAAATTTGAGTTCTATGTATTCTTGTGCGCTAGCGTTTCGTTATGCGTAGGCTGCGTGCTCGGGAAGTTAAAACATCATAGACAATATGGATAATAGTGTGTGCCCGAGTTTATATTCGCGGTTCCTACGTGATGACCTTTAATGAACTTCAACATGAGCTTCCGAAGGTCTTAAATGCATGTTTCCTAAACTCTCAGAGTTTTGTGTACTGTTTGTAATTATTTTTGCGTACTATGTGTAAAACACCACAATAGCGTATGTTTGAAAACAAAATTTTGACTGTTTGTTCTTTGGCAACGGTTGGAGACCATATTCGAGTACTATGCGTTCTGTATGTATTCAGGTTTTAATAATCTAAGTCCCTAGAGAAATATGAGGCTAGAGCCTAGGTATCTCTACAGAGAACCCTATTCGCTGTAACCTATAGCACTGATACCAATCTGTCACACCCCGAAATATCAGAGCATTGGCGTGAATTGATTGGTATCTTCATTGCACAGCGGAAGCAAATATAGCTAAGACTTCTAGAGAATGAACGCCACTAAGTACTCGACTCCACATGGTTCTCCTATTCCAACCGTGCCTTGTCTTAGAAATGCAACCTGAGAAAGAAACATGCGAAAAAGTCAACATAAAGTTGAGCGAGTTCATAGTTCGTTTGTAAAAGATTTGAAATAAATCTTTTTGAATAACCGGTTTTTGAAGTATTGTTGAGAAAACGAATTTAAAATCATTTTCTTGTCATGTTATATGGAACTTTGTATGAGAACATGGTATGTATCTCGTATAAATCAAGTATTTCTGTATCTCATGTAAATCAAGTATTTCTGTATCTCGTATAATTCAAGTACTTCTGTATCTTGTATAACTCAAGTATTCTTGTATAAATCAAGTATTATTGTATGTATTAAGGTTGTTAATGGGTTGCAAGGCCATTAACATGTGACACGACATAGGAAGTCACCAAACCATAGGCATTTTTCTAGTAGTCGATTCACGACTGAGACACAAAAACACTACTCGGTACTAGTTGTCACCAAGAGTGGGGCTGCCCTGACACCCGTTAGATCTAACCTTTCGTTCTGCGGTCTAAGTATGTACATGATTAATGGTGCTTATGGTACCCTATTCGTGACACGATTTCTCGTATCATTCCTCAAAACGCATCATACTTGGTACTAGTGATCACCAAGAGTGCTTCTTGTTTATGTATTCATCATATCAAGTATCAATTTTTAGTTCTTGTATTCATTATATCAAGTATCAATTCTCATGTGTTTGTATACTCTTGTATTTGTATTTTCTCGTAGTTTAGAAAACTAGAATTCGTGTCTAAACGCTTGTTTGAAAAACCGGTATAAAACATAAGCTTTTCGTAAACCATTTGTGTCAGTTAAAACTTGCTTGTAAAATGGTTTAGAAATATGTAATTCTTGTATGCTTTGTAAAAAGTGCATATCTTTCCACCCCAAAAATATTTAGAAAAATGTAAATCCGTAAAAAGGTGGGGTTATGAACTCACCTGAATATTCTTGTGCAAAGCTAGCTAATTTATGACTTCGTGTTGTCGTTTCCAAGACGAGACTTGCTAGCGTGCATTCTACAATATTCCTAACACGGAATATCTTATAAGTTTCCAATAAATGCAGTAATTAACTACGTGTCATCGAGCTTTACCGAATCGCTAATTGAATGATTCGACTGTGAGTTATGACGGTAAGTGAACGACGGTAACTAAACTATGTGTCGTTTAGGCGTTTTGAAATAAATATAACAACTTATATTTATTTAATAGCGTTTTCGTGTTGATGTCGTTTGAAATAAATACGATAGTTATACTTATTTCATAAAAGAATATGAGTTGCTTGGAGCTTGAAATAAATATATAAAATATATTTATTTTATAAAAGAATTCGCGTTGTATAGTATTCGAAATAAATATGTAATCTATATTTATTTTGTAAAACGAATACGAGTTGTTTGACGCTTGAAATAAATAAATAAAAAAGCATTGTCGTTTTCGTATGTGATAAAGCGTCGTCGAAAGTGATATACATAATTATATTGGTTCTCATAAAAGTCGCTTTTCAATAAAACATGTTTTGCTTTTACGGGTTTTCTCGAAAAACGGGCAGAGCTTCCTCTGTTTTTGGACGGCCCTGACAACACCAGTTGTCGTTATTTTCCAAAATTCAACAAGATTCAACAAACAAACAATATGCATATAATTCTTGTCGAGTATACTAGAATGTAACTAATTGAATCGGTTCAAGCTCGTTGTCATGAAATAATAAAACTTAGGAAAATAACGAAATATATCGCTGTAAAATCTTTACCAATCCTTGCGTCGAGAAGCTGAGCCGACCGAGTCATCTCGCTGAGTTGACTGAGTCAACTGAGTTGACCGGTTGGACCGAGTTGACTCGAACCGCTTCAAAATCTAACCCGAACCGGCTGACTTGAACCAACTGTTGACTTGAACCTGCTGACCCGAACACTTAGTCGACTCGCCGTTGTTGACCGAGTTGACTCGGTTGAGTTGACCGAGTCAACCCGAACCGTTTCTGACGCGGAAAAATCTGACCGAACCGGACCTTGATTAAACTGAACCGAGTTGCTTGACCCGAACACCACACCAGAACTCTCGAACCCAACTGACCAGTGAAACTTGAGCCCCACATGTGACCCGAACCAGAATCGAGTCGAATCCGAAACCCGAATAAACAGATCATCATCAGCATCTTTTTCATCTAAATTTTCAGAAATCAAAGATGAAAGAAACAAGATCTTACCGGTGGATTTCGTCGGATAAAGGCTTGGACCGCCGGTCCGAGTCACGACCCACTGGTCCGAGACAGGGACCACCGGTCACCAGCGTCACTGCCACCGCAGCGGCGACGCCGCCCCGCCGTCCAGCTTCTTTCTCTCTCATCTTTCCGCCTTTCTCTCTCTTCTTCCTCTCTCTCTCTTCTGTTCGGTCGCCGCCGCACCACCACCTCACGGTGGTGGTGGTGGTGGTGTTCCGTTCTGTTAATCGGAAAAGGGGGGTGTGCTGGTCGTCGACCGGCTGTGGGTTTCACCGAGAAGGGAGAGGGAAAGCATGAGAGTGTGTGTGTGATTTGGAGAAGATAACTTCTCTGTGTTTGTTTGTTTAGGTGAGATCGAGAGAGGGAGTAATGTAGAGGGTGTTTGGCAGTGAATTTATGTGGTTTGTGTGAGTGTAGAAAGAAGGAAGGAGGTAAGTTTTATACTTATTTTTATGAGTATTAACTAGTGTTATTTCCTTATGTCCAGTATGTATAGATCTATAGAGATCTCTTGAATATTTCTTGTGTCCATCTATGAGACATAAATCTTTAGGAAAGATTTATAGAGATATTTTAGAGATTTTGAATATCTTGTAGGATTTTGAGAATCTCTTGTAAATATTCTGTAAGATTTTATGAGTATTTCCTAGAGATCTTGTATGTTATGTGCGGGTTTAGGCTTGTGGGTTTTGGGCTTGGGCCCAGGTCCCACAAGCCCATCTCACGTGTGAGTGGCCCGTAATTCCTACGAGACCTGATATCGCGATCCATACTCCATAAGCATAAAATATTCGTGTAACATCCATATTTGTCGGTGTCGTCAGTATTTCGTACGGTTTCAGTCCGTTGTCATTTGATGTTTCGCATATTCCACGCGAATCTTCATACGTATACTGTATAGCTGAACAAACGTTCCTGGGCACTCCAAGGGCCTGGTTAAGTTAATTAGTGTCGTAAACACTATTTATCATCGCGTTAATCGCCTGCTAGTCACGTAATTAAGGGCATAAATTACCGGTTGTCACAATACATATACGTTCTGTTACCCTATGTTACTCACCAACTTTTCGTAGCTGACTTTTATTTTGCACATGTTTCAGGTAATAAGGTTTAATGATGCTTACAATATTTGTTACTCACATAAGATGCATTAAGGACGTAGATAATTTAATACATATTTGTCATGAACAATTTGTTTTCATTGATGTATTGGATATTTAATCTGGTTAAATGAATATTTTAACTTTTAGTCTATCATGAGCTATTGAACAATTTCATAGTGTCCTGATGCTTCGGCCATTGGTCGGGACAGGAGGCGGGGTTGAATACTCAAAGAAATAGACAACCTGATTATTGCAGATTGTAGTACTAATTGATTGAAGAACACAAATTGATATCCCTTGATTGTAATTCTCATTAACTAAAGAACACAAACTATGGTTGTGTGTAGCGGAAATACAAACTAGCAATCGCATTGTACACTCTAATTTTCAATACACAATAGTTGCCTCAATGAGCTAGACTCGCCCATTTACAAAGAATCTCTTATACACAAAATCACACCCATGAAAATAATAGAGCAAGACGATGCAAAATGAGATGACGAGGATGAGTATATATAAGTTATGTGTCCCCATCAAATCAGTGAAGGCCACTCGCCCATTTACAAAGAATCTCTCATACACAAAATCACATCCATGAAAATAATAGAGCAAGACGATGCAAAATGAGATGACGAGGATGAGTATATATAAGTTATGTGTCCCCATCAAATCAGTGAAGGCCAACTCGTGATATTCTTGTAATTGTTTTGAACATTCAGTGAATTGTGTTCAGATTTTGCCAAATCCAAGTATATATGTTCAGGTTTTGTTGAAGTTTGTTGGAACACATCAATTTGGACTTGTCAAATCTATAATGAAGTTTGAATGCATACTTGTCTAAGAATTTAGATCTTGATATGTGGATATGATTATAACTTTTTGTATTTTAGCTCGGACAAAATGAAAATTCTTGAGCAACCATATTAACGTAGGAGATTAACTTCTATTTTGACAACTTGCATTTATGTTAGATACAGGGCAGGCTCAACCAATTTGGAGCTTTTTTTTAATATTCAACTGAATGGGTAAGTCGCCAATCCCTAAAATGGACTATGTAATGCTATGTAGTTTACTTTATTTGTTGGGTTATGAGCAGTCATTTTATTAGAGGTTTATAATCTACCCTTGTGTGATTCCTGTTGAAGCATATACTCGAAGGGTGGGTGCTGGGCAGGTGATTCAGAACCTAAACCTAGATAATGAACTGGGTACGATGACCAAGCCACCAAAACTGATGAATATGGATGAATTCAAAGGTTGGCACGAGAGATTTTCGAATTGGGTTCAAGCCAACTACATGGACTGTTGGTATGCAATCGAAGAGGAATATGAGGATCCCATTGGGGAAAATGGTCTAAAGAATACCATAATTCAATTTACTCCGGCCAAAAAAGACAAGTTCGTAAGAGAAAAGAAGATGCTGAATCTTTTCCAACAAGCTATCAAAGATGACATCTTCACACTTCTTCAGCAACAGGGAATAGCTCGGTCAATCTGGAATGCGCTAAAAGTTAAATATCAAGGCAGAAGTATGATGCAGAAAAGTAAAAAAAAGCCTTGTTAAAAAAAAGAATTCGATATCTTCACATGTTTAAAAGAAGAACTATTGAAGCAGATAGTTGAAAGATACTGTTACTTGGTGGCTGAGATGAAAAGGTTGAACATTGACAAAGATGATGATGAAGATGATCTGTCAAGGAATTTGCTAGTTCTACAGCTTCTTCTATAGTTTGAGGTCTAGCTGCCTTGACTACATGTCTAATCTCTCCGATTAATCCCCAAATATAACAGGAGATTAACACTGGTTCTGGTGAAGCAAGAGTTGGCACTATTCTGGCATATTCAAAGAATATTTTAGTGTATCCCTTACTATCCACACCAATCATCCTAAGGTTTAGGAATTTGTTTGCTATTTGTTCCTTTTCATTAGGTGGGCAGAATTTCCTTTCTACATTGTCCTTAAATTCTTCCCATTCCATATTGTAGGTTCTATCACTTCCTCTTGATTGGAGGATAGTGTTCCACCATTCTAGTGCTGAATTCTTAAATAAATTAGAAGCAAACAGTATCTTATCTTCTTCAGCACACTTACTTATCCTTAAGATTGCCTCAGTCTTCTCTATCCAGCGTAAGGTTGCAATGGCCCCTTCGTTGCCCGAGAATTCCATTGGTTTACAAGACCAGAATTCTTTGTATGAACAACCGTAAGACACGGTTCTTCTCCTTTTGGGAATAGGCAATTGAAGTATTGGTCCATTGTTCACGCTGTGTTCTGGTTCACTTGGTCGCTTACTGCTATGCTTACTTTTATTATCAGCATCCTTAACAGTTTGAAGAATAAATGGCATTGCATCTATAATTCCCTGTGCTACTATGTGTTGGATAGCACTATTATCCACTTGATTGTTATTGTTATTGATGCTTGGATTCTCATTAACCACGTTAATGTTACTCTGGTTATCATTATTCAGATTTCCTTGATTTCCTTCGTCGGCCATCTGAATTTTAAACAATTACCCCATATTAATATCACAAATAATATCTTAATATAGTTAATCACATGACACACATTTTTGCCAAAAGCGTCGATCATTGCGACTATACTCTTTTCATATACTATGCGTCTATTACACACTAGTACTGAAATAAAAATTACAATACTAACAGAAATAGAATCACACTAATAGTAATATGCATCCGTGCACACATATTTTATTTTATTTTTATTATATTATTATTACTACTACCATTTCCTCCATTCTCACATTCACGGATATGGATTTATCCAAAAATACATATTGCGCTCATCGTATTTCCATACGAGACGCTCTCCCACCTGACGAATTCTCTCACTGTTTTCTAAAATTTCCTCCCCAAAAGTCCTAAGTTCTTGGACGTTTTCTGCACTCATTGGGGGTGCAGGTTCTAGGACTGGGTTCGGAATCTGGGGTGCGGGTTCCTGATATGGGGGTGAAAGTGCCTGAAATCGGTAAGGATCTTCTAAGATCTCCCTAATATATTCATCATGGTAATAGGGATCTAAAGGGTCCATACCTGGATAGGCTCCTATGGGTATGTCTTCATGTATAGGGTAACGTTGCACAAAGTCCCTATTATCGTCCCACCAGGGGTCGTAATTTGGGTCTAGGGGGTTTGGTGCAGGTATCCTAGGGATTTCTTCTGGGTTAAAGTCATGCATCTCTACTTGGTTGTCAGGATTTTCTATCTCCATGGGTTGTTCTGGGTTTTGTGGTTGTGGGGCTACTAGTTTTTCTAGACTCGGGTCAGTAGCAGTTGTAGCTAGGATATGGAAATTAGCTAGGCTTCTATTAAGCATATCCTGTGTATGGGCATCTGTTTTACGCTTAGCAGCTGCTAGAACTCTTTGCTGTTGCAACTTTCGCATTCTCTTCCTACGAGCAAAGGCTTCCTTACTGAACCATCATCGTTTCTTATGAGGGAATGGCTCTTCTGACTGAGCTTTAAAAGCAAACACTCATTCTTCCTGATCAGCAGATTACCCAGAAAGGGCAGGCTGTGAAGAAGTACCTTCACTCTTAGGTGAATCAGACAACTGACGATTCAGGTCTGAGGGTCCTTGATCACTCATACTGTAAACTAACAAATAGTCAAATAACACATAACAAATAAATACAGTTATGCATATATTTCCATTATTTCCTAACACAAAATTTAGAATTTTAAGTGTCAGCAGAACACTTCTTTGGCTCAGACCAGTGGCTAAGCTCTGATACCACCTTCTGTCGCAACCCCCGATCCCTTATCTGTCCCGGGAACGGGCGGACGCGAACTCAGTAGTGGTGGTATCAACTATTTAATCTTGCAGCGGAATTTACATCAGGACCGTAGTTAGGAAATGTTTATCAGAGTAAAACCACCATATTTGATATTAATCAACTCATGGGCAAAACCCAAGTTTCTTATTACACTACATTTATAGGGACAAACCCTATTTTATTTAATTTAAAACATCGTTTCTTAGATAACTTTTATAGCCACTTATTTTCCAAGCCGTCAGTGCTCTCGAGCTGGCTTTTTCCCAGTTGGCTTTCACATTGTGTTACCTGAAACATGTTTTAAAAATATTTTGTCAGCGGGAAATACTGGTGAGTGAATCCCAGTTTAATCAAGAAACATTTTATCAATTAACACAGTATTGAGAGCGATCACATTGTTTATTTCTACACAATTACTCATTCAGTACTGTCAATCCTTGACTTGTGGGTCATATTACACATTGGCTAACTCGTTGTCCAATGGTCACGTACTGTCATTCCGACTTACTACTCGCAAGTAATAAATTTTGTATACAAAACCCCATAATACCGGCAGTAATTGAAGAACTACAAAGACTCAATCACCGCTTAATCGCATTGTAAAACAATTAAGGTTTTGTAAAACATTCCAAAAAGGTTAATAAAAAGAGGATAAACTCACAAAAAGGTTTACACAAAAAGAAGGATTACTCACATTGTTATCTTAGACTTCGTGTAAGGGTTTCCTGGATATAATCTATAGTTTATACAAATGTACATTGGTTAGTATCATAACCCTTTGAAAATATTAATGATACCCTCCCCGAGACGGCATTCCAACAACTACGTCGGGCAGAACCACGACAGTTATTACGGAACCCTAAATCAATCGGGCAGCGTATCTATTATGAATCCGGGGTTATAATACTTACAACGGAGCAGAACCTCGCTAATTAGGGGTATAATACCCGTCTATAATGCCTCTAATTCAGAAAGTGAGATTGAGAATTGAGAAATGAACGAACTGAAATGAGATCCGAGGCCTCCTTTATATAGTTGTTGATATTGACTCTTAGGCGGCCCGCGCAAGGTAAGGCAAAGCCTTACGCGGCCCGCGTCAACATCCGGTCAACATATAGCTTAGCTGGGTCAGCGTATAGGTCTGCCACGATGTCGACACGTGTCGGCCTAGGATGTCTCCGCGTTTGATGATCTCTAGCGGCCCGCGTAAGGTTTAAGGTAAGCTTACGCGGCCCGCCTGAACTAAAGAAATCGGTGAAGTCCAGTCTACACCTTCATACAGCCCGCGTAAAGTTGGGGTGGGATCCTACGCGGCCCGCCTCAACTTAATTTTTATTGTTTTTAATTTATTTTATATGTTATAACATATTTCGGACACGGTTTTCACATACGGGGTGTATTATAAGACATATAAGGGTATTTTAGGATATAATAGGGCGTCGGAAATATTATGAAAGTGTTGGTTTTACCGAGGGTTGTTACAAGAAATAAATGTAGAAAATTTGGCCGATATTGCTGATAAAGCTATGATGGCGCAACTCAAAGAGGTAGAGAAAATGTCTGAAAAAGAAAAGACGGTTGGGTCAGTCAATGAGAAGGTTGAGAATGAGAAAATAGAGACTCAATTTCAATGCAAAAAATGCACAGAACCATGCAAATCCTGTATTGAAAAGGATGAAAGATTTAAAGAGAAATGCATGGAACAATGCAATACCAGCATTGAAAAGGATGAGAGGTTTAAGGAATTAAAAAAACGTACTGATGCGTGTGAAGTGTTATATATATTAGGTGTATATTTTAAGCCCCTTTAACACTTTTTAGTCAAGTTTTAAATTTATAAAACACGATATTTACTAACACTAAACACACATATGGGCAAGTGCACCCATCGTGAGCGTAGTATAGTGTTGGTAAGATACCGAGGTCGTCCAAGGACACAAGAGCTTTTAGTACCGGTTTATCCTCAACGTCTAATCAAATCAAAAAGTTTATAAAAATGTTTTAAGCTAAGAAAAATAAAAACTAACTAAAATGCTGAAAATAAAAAGAAAAACAGATAGACAAGATGAATCACTTGGTTCCGACTCGTGTATAGTGTAACCTTTGATTATTTCCGCACTTTTGCACTTATTTAAGAGATTATCTTAGTTATTGTAGTAGGCCCCTCTTTTGAAGGTGACGTTACCCTCAACCCAGTAGTTTGAGTCAACAATGATACAATCCTAAAGGGTCGGATTATTGAAAGATAATTAATTAAGTTATTAATGCAAATTATGGTAGGCCCCTCTTTTAGAGGTGACGTTACCCTCGACTAAGTAGTCTGAGTCAGCAGGGATACAGTCCTAAATAGCCGGGTTATAGTATTAATAGTAGTTAACTTATGAGGGGGATCAAAGAGTTTGGACCCCCGCCATCCAATACCGTTAAGTATTGAAGGAGGTCCTACTAAATTTGACCCAGGTCCATTGCAGGACCTCTAAACGCTGAACAATGGCAAGACTCTTACCAAACCGTTCCCTTAACCCCCGACCAGGTAGCCAACATACCTCCATATAGACCGTGGAGATATGAATGGTGAAAATCTTTTATTTTATATAGACAGTAAAATAATGCCAAGACACCACGGACAAACGATAAGGAAGAATCACCTTCAACATAAGAAACTAGTTATTAAAGTCATTAATACAAAACCAAGTAAAAAGTGCGAAAAGATTAGAAATAAAAAGTATTACACTAGACACTTGTCTTCACCAAGTGATGTAAGAGACTTAGGCAAACATGGCCTTGATTGTCAAGAACTCTTACGATCAATCTTGGATCCCGAGACGACTCACACACTCTATGATGGACAATGGATGATGGTGGTGGATGATGGTGTTATGGTGGTGGTGGGGTGGTGGGTGAAGTGTGAGAGAGGTGGTGTGCCAAGGGATGGTTTGAGCTTGAACCAAGCACTCCTATTTATAGGCTGAACAGAAGCTCGGGCATGGCCCCGTGTCCAGTGGGCACGGCCCCGTGTCCACATCCTTCTATTTCTTCATTTAATGCAGCTTGTCTTATTAGTTGACCACGCCCCCGTGTCCGCTGAGCACGACCCTGTGTGCAGAAGAATCTTTGTACTATGAAGATTTGCCTGGATTGTGCGAATCTTGTAGTTGACCACGGCCCGTGTCCGCTGACCACGGCCCCGTGGTGGGCAATAGAAGCTTCTACCACTTTGTCTTTTCTGCTGACACTTGGGCACGCCCCTGTGTTGGCTAAGCACGGGGCGTGTTCAGTCTTCTGACCTCTTGTTTTGCTTGGGAAGATGCTGTCGTGGGGTCGGGCATGTCACGTCTTGTTCCTTTTCTTGTATTTATGTTAGATTTTGATGTCTTTTTGCTTCTTTTGTTAATTTGAGCTCATTTAATCCTGAAAATACAAAAGGAAGACAAAAGCACACTTTTTCCAACATTAGTACTAAAAAAAGTGTTAGTTTTATGCCACAATTGATGTAATTTATATGTTGCATTTTGCACACATCAAATACCCCCACACTTGAATCTTTGCTTGTCCTCAAGCAAAACTCTTTAATATGTGGCTATTACACTCCCAAATGGAATGGGTAGAGAAGAAGGTTTTTGGGCTTATCATAGAGTGTCGGGATTTCCAAGATTCTTTATTTAGTTTTATTTTAATTTATTTACAGTCATATTCGTCATGATTTATTTAAAACTTTTCATAAGATAAATTACTTATTAGGGCATAACATGCCTCTTTAAAATCTTATTTATATACAAGTTCACATACCTCACGGGGATCACTCAACACTCGGCCGAAAATGTATTTTTGTGGATCACTCGAGAGCGGCATGGAACTTATTCCTACCATAAGCTTGCCAAGCAATCAATCCTCCTCCTTTTTAACTTATATACCTTTGTAAATATCAAGAAGACTTTGTGGGTGAAGGGTTATGTGACAACTCGAAATTTAGAACCTTTCGTTGTATCTTGATGTAACATGCTTGAACGTTATGTGACTAGTTAACTTGTTGGTTTAATGATATAAGTGAACATCCTATGTGATTATGTGTTATGTTTATATGTATGCTTGTATGTATGCGACCCGAGACACAAGAACCTGACTCGGGACCATGCGGTCTCGAGTGAATAGTGTAACTATTGGGTCGGTTGGGCCATGTCCCTCTTCACCCCACTCGAAAGCCCACTAGGGTGCACTAACTTGAAGAGAGTATATAACCTTGGTGGATAGCCAACCTTGCCATTCTTTGGGCAATCTACACACTCTCCTACACACACACTCCTACATTCTCTCACTAAAACCCTAAGTCTCAACATCCTTCTCCCCTCATTCTCGGATCCAACCGGCAACACAAGAGCTCTCGGTCCAAGCTTAAGACTTCCCTTGAAAACTTAACCGGTTAGTGATTTATGTTATGTGTTTTATCTCGGTTGATGATGATGTGTGGTATTTCGGTTGATAATGATGTGTTTCGGTTGATAGATGTACGAATGATGATGTTCTTGTGAATCGGATGTGTATGATGATGTTATTCGGCTAACATGTCTTGATTTCGGATATATTGCATGATGAGTTAATGATATCTTGTGTCTAAATGTGATTTAAACCATTAATTGTTGATGTTCATGAAATCGGCTTGCATATGTGTATTAGATAATGTCATGTTAATCGGATTGTACACTCTTGTGCTAAGAACCGAATGCTTGTTAAACCGGCTACATGTATGTGGAAATCAGATTAGTGTAGAGTCAAGTTTGAAGTGTTATGTGATGATTTAAAACCCTTAGATGAGTATGTTCAAGTGTTTTGATTGTTGTTCATGTTATGATTGTGATTGATGCTAAAAACCCTAAAATATGATGAACAAGTTTGAATAATCATGATGAATGACTTGAATATATGAAGAACAACATGAACATGATATGAATGTGTCTTGAATATTTGAAAACTAGTTGTTTGATCCATTTTAATTGATTGTTAGACAAGAAAACATGTTTGTATGGATAGTACAAGATGTTGCATGAAATCGGAATCTCATTGGCTAGTACAATGCTGGCAATCAGCGGATGTTCCAACCGAGATCTCCGGTCTTGACTCGAGACCAACCCATGACTGCCCGAGACCACGGTTGCGACACAGATTGCGAGTCGAGAACCTCTAGTCTCGACTCGAGACCACACACGGCCAGCGCATGAACAACATGACTCGAGACCAGGTTACGGGTTTGTTGCGACTCGAGACCTGACTCGAGACCACCATGTCTCGGGTGATGAAAGCTAGTCCGAGACAACGCTGTTTCGACTCGAGAACTCTAGTCTCGACTCGAGACCACCTGACAATATGCAATCGGTATGGGCTTACACGGTTACAGGCCCAAGTATTTGGGCCGAACATATGGGCCTTATGTATTACTGTTGAATGTGTATGATGTACACTGTTGATTTAACTGTCATGAGAAACACTTATTTGTAACGTGCTAGTATACGTGTAGAAAATACGTGCACTACTTGAATATGAACCTGACTTGTGTGGTAACCATACTAGGACGTGGTTGACCACTTATAGCGTGACCAACTCTCTGTGTATCTGCCGAGCAAACCAAGGTGAGTTCACACCCTCTACAAAGCATGGGATTCCCAGGGTTTGGGAATGGGGTTAAGGAACATGGGTTCCTCGTCCTTTCTTGGGTAGGACAGTATTGGTTCAGGAATGTAATTCCTCGTCCTCATGGACAGATAACTCGTACTAGACCAAAACTCTATCACGAAGTCCCTCCTTTTTATATCGACTAATCGCCGGGCCAATGGCGAGCGGGTAATTAGTTAGATAGCGCTATTTAGGTCTGACAAACCTCACACCGTGCCGCAGAGGACGGGCGTGAACTAATGGATCTGGGGCACGTCAATGATGATAGACATTGACAGTTTCAGGGCATATAAACATGACTACAGTCAGCAGTCGATATGGTAACGAGTCTAGTGTATACATGGGGTAGCCCCCACGGCCGAAATGCCAGATAACTAACATGGGGTAGCCCCCACGGCTGGATTGCCAGAGTAACCAGGAATAAACAAGTCACGTTTTTCAACTATGGGGTAACCCCCACGGCAGGATGCCAGATAAAGGAAACTGTTTTCGAAACAACTTAAAACGAACACCCAACCGTGAACTCACTCAACTTGTTGTTGACTCGTTACTACATGCTTTGCAGGTCAATAGGTGCTTAGCTGGAGCTTGCATGGAAGAGAGTCATTGTGGGACATGGACAGCTGTGTGCCATATTAAACTTTGAAACAATTAAATCTATGTTTTGGTTTTAAATGTTATGCTTCCGCTTGCAACTTAAACTATGTTTTGCTTGGACACCAATCGTATTGGTTGGATTTTATAATTACTTACATGCTTGTTCAATATGATTGGTGGCTGGATCCTGGTCAGTCACGCCTCCAAGCGGTGGTATTCCGCAGGTGGATTTTGGGGGTGTGACAGATTGGTATCAGAGCCATTGGTTATAGTGAACTTGGTTTTAATAAGGGTAAAAAGTTTAATTAAAATCAGACTATAACCTGTACAGTGCTCTACGATCCACAACGACGCTTCACTCCACATGCAAGGCTCGACATTCTAGGTGGTATGATCTATGTATATTGCCTACTTGTTAGTTACATAGTACATTGCTCATGGTATGCTTGGTTAGTATAACTACTGTTGCTTGAACACGTGTGTGCTTACTCCCTTCTGTCATCGCATTTTCACGAACCTCTCTCACTCACGTTCCTCTTGATGTGAAGATCATGTCTGGACGCGTAAACATGACACAAGCCCAGTTGACGGCTCTGATTAATGAACGAGTTGCTGCGGCACTGGCAGCTGCACACGCAGGAGGTATATCCTGCAGTCCAAACCCATTCTAGGATCTTTAGATCCTACTCTCGTGAACCAACCTTTGTGTTAAACTCTGTCTTTTCTTTCACCCTCGATAGGTCAACATGTTCAGCCACCTGTGTGCACTTTTAAAACTTTCATGGACTGCCGACCAACTACTTTTAGCGGCACTGAAGGAGCCGTAGGCCTCCTCCACTGGTTTGAGAAACTAGAATCTGTGTTCGAAATGTGCGAATGCCCTGAGGAGCGCAGGGTGAAGTATGCTACCGGTACTCTCGAGGGTTTAGCGCTCACGTGGTGGAATGCTCAGGTTCAAATGTTGGGGTTGGTTGCTGCTAACGCCACCCCATGGAACAACTTTAAGGAAATGGTCAAAGAGGAGTACTGCAATCATGATGAGATCCACAAACTGGAAGTAGAGTTTTTCAACCTCAAGATGACGGGGTCAGAAATTGAAGCATATGTGAAAAGGTCGAACGAACTGGCAATTATGTGTCCTACTATGGTGGATCCTCCCATCAAACGCATCGAACTATTTCTCAAGGGCTTAGTGCCAGAAATCCAAAGTCATGTGACTTCAGCTAACCTCGCCACTATCCAGCAAGTCGTTCAATTGGCTCACCGTCTCACGGATCAGGCGGTGGAGCAGAACAGGTTGCCAAAGCGCATAGGTGTTGCAACTACTTCAGGTGCTCTTGGTGACAACAAACGGAAATGGGATGGAGCTTCAAGTAAGGGTTCTGCTTCTGTCCAGTCTCAGTCTTAGCAGAGAAAGACTGACGACTACAAGAGCCCTAGTCAGCAATCATCTGGTGGTCAAAGTCATGGTGGGTACAAAGGGAATCACCCCAAATGCAATCGCTGCTGCCTGCACCACAGCGGGCCATGCACCAGGGGTAACTGTCATCGGTGCAACAAGCCAGGTCATGCTGCAAAGGATTGCAGGAGCTTGTATCCCGCCAATCAGAATCGACAGCAAGCTCAACAGAACCAACGTCAGCAGCAGCAAGGTGATAACAAAGGGTGCTTTCAGTGTGGAGCTGAAGGCCATTTCAAGAGGGATTGCCCCCAACTGAACAGGAACCAGAACAACAACAACAACAACAATAACAACAATCAGGGAAATGGTAACAATGGGAACAACAACAACAATGGTGCCAGGGGGCGGGCGTTCGTGATTGGCCAAGGTGAAGCAAGGAATGACCCCAATGTTGCGGCGGGTAAGTTCCTTCTCGACGACTTTTATGTTACAGTTTTATTTGATTCGGGTTCCGATACTAGCTACATGTCACTAGAAATTAGTCGAATGCTTAAGCGTATTCCAACACCTTTGAACAACAAGCACACTGTAGAGCTAGCAAATGGTAAGAGTTTAGAGGCCACTCACGTGGTCCAGGGTTGTAAACTTGTCCTTGCTAACCAGACCTTCTCTATCGACCTTATTCCTATCGTCTTCGGTAGTTTCGACGTTGTCATTGGGATGGATTGGTTATCCCAACACCGAGCAGAGATTCTTTGCAACGAGAAGATTGTTCGCATTCCTGGTTCCGGTAGTGAACCTCTCATGATTCGTGGTGACAGGAAGGGTGCTGTTGAGAACATCATCTCTTTCCTTAAGGCCCAGAAGTGCTTGTGAAAGGGCCACACTGCCATTTTGGCTCTCGTTACTGACACCTCGGAAAAAGAAAAGAAGATAGAAGATTTTCCAATTGTACGCGACTATCCTGAGGTATTTCCTGAGGAATTACCTGGCCTTCCGCCTCATCGCCAGGTCGAGTTTCAGATTGAACTAGCTCCTGGAGCTGCGCCTATAGCTCGTGCACCTTATCGTTTAGCTCCATCAGAGTTGGGAGAACTCTCTACGCAACTACAAGAACTCTTGGATAAGGGTTTCATCCGTCCTAGCTCATCGCCCTGGGGAGCTCCAGTGCTATTTGTGAAGAAGAAAGACGGTACCTTCAGAATGTGCATCGACTACCGGGAACTCAACAAGGTGACGGTGAAGAATCGTTATCCTCTACCACGTATCGACGACTTGTTCGACCAGTTGCAGGGATCGAGCTACTATTCAAAGATTGATATGAGATCAGGATATCACCAACTGAGAGTCCGAGAAGAGGACGTCTCCAACACAGCTTTTAGAACGCGCTATGGACATTATGAGTTTTTGGTCATGCCTTTTGGGCTGACAAACGCACCTGCGATCTTCATGGACTTGATGAATCGAGTGTGCAAACCTTACCTGGACAAGTTCGTTATAGTCTTCATCGACGACATCCTGATCTATTCTAAGAGTCAGGAGGAACACGAGCAGCATCTACGACTTATTTTGGAACTCCTTCGAGCAGAACAGCTATACGCCAAATTTTCAAAATGCGACTTCTGGCTTCGTGAGGTCCATTTCTTAGGCAATGTGGTAAACAAGGATGGGATTCACGTTGATCCATCCAAGGTAGACTCGATTAAGAACTGGCCTGCACCTCGTACACCAATGGAAATTCGCCAATTCTTGGGTTTGGCAGGTTACTACAGGAGGTTCATTAAGGATTTTTCCAAGATTGCACAGCCTCTCACTTCACTGACGCAGAAAGTCGTTGTTTATCGCTGGGGAAATGCACAGGAATTAGCATTTCAGCATTTAAAAGATAGACTTTGCAGCGCACCTATCCTTTCATTGCCAGAGGGAACAGACGATTTTGTGGTCTACTGCGATGTATCGATTCAGGGTCTTGGTTATGTATTGATGCAACGAGATAAAGTTATAGCCTACGCCTCACGCCAACTTAAAGTTCATGAGAAGAACTACACTACACACGATTTAGAGCTGGGAGCTGTTGTTTTTGCACTAAAGATATGGCGACATTACCTGTACGGCACCAAGTGAACCATTTACACCGATCACAGGAGTATCGAACACATCTTCAAGCAGAAGGAGCTAAACATGCGTCAACGACGATGGGTCGAGTTGTTGAACGATTACGAATGCGCAATCAGGTACCATCCTGGCAAAGCCAATGTTGTGGCTGATGCCCTTAGTCGAAAGGACACTGCGCCTAAGCGCGTACGAGCCTTACAGCTCACTATACATTCTAGTCTTCCTTCCCAAATAAGAGACGCTCAAGTAGAGGCATTGAAACCAGAAAACGTCAGGGCTGAAGCCCTACGCGGCTCAAGGCAACGCTTAGAACAAAAGGAAGACGGTGCTTACTACGTAACGGGACGCATTTGGGTCCCACTCTATGGCAACCTAAGAGAGCTTGTGATGGACGAGGCACACAAGTCTCGCTACTCGGTACACCCTGGTTCGGATAAGATGTACCACGATATCAAAACTACGTATTGGTGGCCTAGCATGAAGGCCCACATAGCAACCTACGTCAGCAAGTGTTTGACTTGTGCGAGAGTCAAGACAGAATACCAGAAACCCTCAGGCCTACTCCAACAACCAGAGATACCTCAATGGAAATGGGAGTTACTGGCCTGCCTAGATCTCAGCGCGGAAATGATACTATTTGGGTGATCGTGGATCGACTCACAAAGTCTGCGCACTTCTTGGCCATCAAAGAAACGGATAAATTCTCCACTCTTGCAGAAGTATACCTCAAGGAAGTTGTCTCGAGGCACGGGGTGCCCACCTCTATTATCTCGGATCGAGATGCGCGTTTTACTTCAGAACTGTGGCAAGCGATGCACAAATCCTTCGGCTCACGATTAGACATGAGCACAGCGTATCACCCTCAGACGGACGGGCAGTCTGAGCGCACAATTCAAACCTTAGAAGACATGCTTCGTGCATGTGTAATCGACTTTGGCAACAGCTGGGAAAAGCATCTGCCACTCGTGGAATTCTCGTACAATAACAGCTACCACACCAGCATTAAAGCTGCTCCGTTTGAGGCATTGTACGGGCGTAAATGCCGGTCACCTCTTTGTTGGGCAGAGGTGGGGGATAGTCAGATCACTGGTCCAGAACATGTGGTAGACACAACTGAACGAATTGCTCAAATACGACAACGCATGGCGGCAGCTCGTGACCGTCAGAAAGTCTACGCCGATAAGGGCAGGAAACCACTTGAGCTCCAGGTTGGGGAGCGGGTACTACTCAAAGTTTCACCCTGGAGGGGTGTGGATCGTTTTGGTAAACGAGGCAAACTTAACCCACGATACGTCGGACCTTTTGAAATCATCGAGAAAATAGGCAGGGTGGCCTACAGACTAAACTTACCAGCAGAACTCGGTGCAGTTCACAACGTTTTCCACGTGTTAAATCTAAAGAAGTGTCTGTCAGATGAGACCCACATAGTTCCTCTGAAGGAACTCACTATCAACGAGCAGTTACGATTCGTCGAGGAACCAGTTGAAATCACAGACCGGGATGTTAAGGTCCTCAAGAGCACTAGAATACCTCTCGTTCGAGTTCGTTGGAACTCACGTCGCGGCCCAGAGTTCACCTGGGAACGCGAAGATCGGATGAAACAAAAGTATCCCCAACTGTTCGCAAACAGTACAACCACTACTGAGGCTGAAGCTATGGAATTTCGGGACGAAATTCCAGATCAACGGGGGGTGGATGTGACACCCCGGGAAAACTGGGAAAACCATACAACTTAACTAGCTTCCTCAGTGAGTGCTTACCAAATTTCGGGACGAAATTTCTTTCAACTTGGGGATGATGTGACAACTCAAAATTTAGAACCTTTCGTTGTATCTTGATGTAACATGCTTGAACGTTATGTGACTAGTTAACTTGTTGGTTTAATGATATAAGTGAACATCCTATGTGATTATGTGTTATGTTTATATGTATGCTTGTATGTATGCGACCCGAGACACAAGAACCCGACTCGGGACCATGCGGTCTTGAGTGAATAGTGTAACTATTGGGCCAGTTGGGCCATGTCCCTCTTCACCCCACTCGAAAGCCCACTAGGGTGCACTAACTTGAAGAGAGTATATAACCTTGGTGGATAGCCAACCTTGCCATTCTTTGGGCAATCTACACACTCTCCTACACACACACTCCTACATTCTCTCACTAAAACCCTAAGTCTCAACATCCTTCTCCCCTCATTCTCGGATCCAACCGGCAACACAAGAGCTCTTGGTCCAAGCTTAAGACTTCCCTTGAAAACTTAACCGGTTAGTGATTTATGTTATGTGTTATATCTCGGTTGATGATGATGTGTGGTATTTCGGTTGATAATGATGTGTTTCGGTTGATAGATGTACGAATGATGATGTTCTTGTGAATCGGATGTGTATGATGATGTTATTCGGCTAACATGTCTTGATTTCGGATATATTGCATGATGAGTTAATGATATCTTGTGTCTAAATGTGATTTAAACCATTAATTGTTGATGTTCATGAAATCGGCTTGCATATGTGTATTAGATAATGTCATGTTAATCGGATTGTACACTCTTGTGCTAAGAACCGAATGCTTGTTAAACCGGCTACATGTATGTGGAAATCGGATTAGTGTAGAGTCGAGTTTGAAGTGTTATGTGATGATTTAAAACCCTTAGATGAGTATGTTCAAGTGTTTTGATTGTTGTTCATGTTATGATTGTGATTGATGCTAAAAACCCTAAAATATGATGAACAAGTTTGAATAATCATGATGAATGACTTGAATATATGAAGAACAACATGAACATGATATGAATGTGTCTTGAATATTTGAAAACTAGTTGTTTGATCCATTTTAATTGATTGTTAGACAAGAAAACATGTTTGTATGGATAGTACAATATGTTGCATGAAATCGGAATCTCATTGGCTAGTACAATGCTGGCAATCAGCGGATGTTCCAACCGAGATCTCCGGTCTCGACTCGAGACCAACCCATGACTGCCCGAGACCACGGTTGCGACACAGATTGCGAGTCGAGAACCTCTAGTCTCGACTCGAGACCACACACGGCCAGTGCATGAACAACATGACTCGAGACCAGGTTACGGGTTTGTTGCGACTCGAGACCTGACTCGAGACCACCATGTCTCGGGTGATGAAAGCTAGTCCGAGACAACGCTGTTTCGACTCGAGAACTCTAGTCTCGACTCGAGACCACCTGACGATATGCAATCGGTATGGGCTTACACGGTTACAGGCCCAAGTATTTGGGCCGAACATATGGGCCTTATGTATTACTGTTGAATGTGTATGATGTGCACTGTTGATTTAACTGTCATGAGAAACACTTATTTGTAACGTGCTAGTATACGTGTAGAAAATACGTGCACTACTTGAATATGAACCTGACTTGTGTGGTAACCATACTAGGACGTGGTTGACCACTTATAGCGATGGCGAGCGGGTCATTAGTTAGATAGCGCTATTTAGGTCTGACAAACCTCACACCGTGCCGCAGAGGACGGGCATGAACTAATGGATCTGGGGCACGTCTGTCACACCCCCGAAATCCACACGCGGAGTACCACCGCTTGGAGGCGTGACATGACCAGGATCAAGCCACCAATCATATTGAACATAAGTATATAGTAAAAGTCATTCATCAATACGATAGGTGTTTCCAAAACCAAATATAAACAAGTGTGTAGCGGAAGCAATAATGTAAAACCCAACATAAGTTTAAGTACAAAATGTCATAATGTTTAACAACACATTCACGATCCATGTCCACAACGACCGTGCCTCCCGTGCAAGCTCCAAAAGTACCTAAGGTCCTGCAAGGCATGTAACAGAGAGTCAACAACTAGTTGAGCGAGTTCACAGTAGGTTATTTAGTTATAATGTTCGTATCGTAAATCGTATGTTCGTTTAGTAATCATGTATCGTATGTAATAGCATCGCGGCCCTCTAGGCATGTTTGCGAAGTTTAGTGGGGTTTTCCCATATGTTCTCTAGACTAGGTATATTTGTATCGCGGCCCTCCAGGCATGTTTGCGAAGATTAAAGTATAGTTCGCGGCCATTCCAGGCATGTTTGCGAAGATTGTTCTAGTATCGCGGCCGATCCCGGCATGTGTGCGAAGAGAAGTATATGTATCACTAGTCTAGTAGTATCTACCATTGACCTTCCTCTCCCGAGGCCTATGGTATGTAATTCCGATAACTCTTAAGCATAAAAAATCAATCAACCCATTCCCAACCCCGGGAATCCCATGCCTTGGTAGAAGTGTGAACTCACCTTGTTTGCTCGGTATGCTAAGTTAAGTGCTCACAATTAATCAGTCAAGTCCTATAGTGCACGTATGTTCAGTCAGTACATGTTTGTAAGATTTTTGCATGAAATCACTATCACAAAAATATCACAGAGTGTGTCTAGCAATTTGCATTCTTGTATCATGTAAACAGTTACTCATGTTCAAACCATTCATGTTACACATAAAAGTCTTTTGTAGTTTATTCTATTATAATTATCCAATAATTCACTTAACAGAATTAACATCCAACAGAACTAACAAACTAACTGGGTTTAGAAGTAAATCAACTTAACAGAACTAATAAACTTAGCAAAGTTACCATACTAACTGAATTAATAAACTGAGTAATTAAACCAACTAGGTTATTTACTTAACGGAGTTACCCACTTAACAGGGTTAACATAACTAACACAGTTAACAAGTTAACAGTAAACAAGTAAACAAAGTCGCCAATATGGCGAAATCCCCCCTTATGGCCGAAAACCCTATTGTTGCCGAAATCCCTCATTGGGCCGGACTCCAACTTGGGCCGAAATCAACATGTGGGCCGAAATCACTTTATGTGATTTCGTCCAGTTTCACTTGTGGGGGGGGGGGGTGTTTTCGTCGAGTACATCATCTTCACCATCTTAACAGATACGTAATCCAGTCATTCTAATCTTATTTACAGTTATATTATCAAGCTCATAAATCGATCACCAGTCATCATTAACAAACACACAGAATTCTAAATGCTCATAAATCGATCACCAGTCATCATTAACAAACACACAGAATTCTAAATAAACCTTCAGCAATAACATTGAATTCATCAGATACTTGTTAAACCAGATCCAACATAACAGTTCATAACCTCTTTGATATCACTAGTCAACATAATAATATCATCACAATAAATCACATATATATATACCATATATATAAATCTGAAAATAACTAACTGTGTAAAATCACTAACCGAACACAGAGATCAATCAGACGTGATCTGGCTTCAAATGAGGAATTCTTTCAAGTTGGGTTTCAGAGGTAGAGAGAGAAACAAAGTGATAAGGTTTGGTAAGTGGGAAACTTCTCCGAGAAGATTTGTTTATAAAATGGTTATATAAAATATCTCAATACTGGGCCAAGGCCCATCTCTGATTTCGTTGATCATCAGTGGACGAAAACACTTAAGGTGTTTTCACCACTTGGGTGATTTCATGGGTACTTGTTTTCAGTAAAAGTTCCATCTTTATTTAACATGTTAATTAATACAAAGCCTTATTAACATACACTCGCATATAATAAATATTATGGATTCCAAGTATAAAATATCAATCGAAATACGATATACGTATTACAAAGGTAAGCGTTGTGAAACAACGAGTCGTGTAAACAAACAACATAAACAATAAAAAAAAATTAACGTGCACTAAATGCGAAGATGGAAATCTTGGAAACTCGAGTTGTCACATTATCCCCAACTTGAAAGAAATTTCGTCCCGAAATTTAGCATGCGGTTACTGTGGAAGCTAGGTAAGTTATCGTTTACTGGTTCTCCTGGGGTGTCACATCATCCCCCCGTTGATTTGGAATTTCTTCCCGAAATTCTGTAGTAGCTTCAGCCCCAGTAGTAGTTGCATTGTTTTCGAACAACTGGGGATACTTGAGTTCCATTTGGTCTTCGCGTTCCCAGGTGAACTCTGGGCCACGACGGGAGTTCCAACGAACTCGAACAAGAGGTATTCTGGTGTTCTTGAGGACCTTAACATCCCGGTCTGTGATTTCAACTGGTTCCTCGACGAAATGCAACCGTTCGTCGATAGTGAGCTCCTTCAAAGGAACTATGAAGGTCTCATCTGACAGACACTTCTTCAGATTCGACACGTGAAAGACGTTGTGAACTGCACTGAGTTCAGCTGGTAAGTTCAGTCTGTAGGCCATTTTGCCTATCTTCTCTATGACTTCAAATGGTCCAACGTATCGTGGATTGAGTTTGCCCCTTTTGCCAAAACGAACAACACCCTTCCAGGGTGAAACTTTGAGTAGTGCTCGATCCCCAACCTGGAACTCGAGTAGTTTCCTGTCTTTATCCACGTACGCTTTCTGACGGTCGCGAGCTGCCGCCATGCATTGTCGTATTTGAGCAATCTTTTCAGTAGTATCAACTACCATTTCTGGACCTGTGATCTGACTATCACCCACCTCTGCCCAACAAAGAGGTGATCGGCATTTACGCCCATACAATGCCTCAAATGGAGCAGCTTTAATGCTGGTGTGGTAACTGTTGTTGTACGAAAATTCCACAAGTGGCAGATGTTTTTCCCAGCCCTTGCCAAAGTCAATTACGCACGCCCGAAGCATGTCTTCTAGAGTTTGAATAGTGCGCTCAGACTGCCCGTCTGTCTGAGGATGATAAGCTGTGCTCATGTCTAAACGAGAGCCAAAATATTTATGCATTGCTTGCCACAGTTCTGAAGTAAAACGTGCATCACGATCAGAGATAATAGAGGTGGGCACCTCGTGCCTCGAGACAACTTCTTTAAGGTATACGTCTGCTAGAGTGGAGAACTTATCCGTTTCCTTGATAGCCAAGAAGTGAGCAGACTTTGTGAGTCGATCCACGATCACCCAAATAGTATCATTCCCACGCTGAGATCTAGGTAGGTCAGTAACAAAATCCATGGAAATTTGTTCCCATTTCCATTGTGGTATCTCAGGTTGTTGGAGTGGGCCTGATGGTTTCTGATATTCCGCTTTGACTCTCGCACAAGTCAAACACTTGCTAACGTAAGTTGCTATGTGGGCCTTCATGCTAGGCCACCAATATGTAGTTCTGAGGTCGTGGTACATCTTATCCGAACCAGGATGTACTGAGTAGCGAGACTTATGAGCTTCTTCCATTACAAGCTCGCGTAGGTTGCCATAGTGTGGGATCCAGATGCGTCCTGTTACATAGTAGGCGCCGTCTGCCTTTTGTTCTAACCGTTGCCTTGAACCGCGTAGGGCTTCAGCCCTGACGTTTTCTGGTTTCAATGCTTCTACTTGAGCATCTCGTATCTGAGAAGGAAGACTAGACTGAATAGTGAGTTGCAACGCTCGTACACGCCTAGGTGTAGTATCCTTTCGACTGAGGGCATCGGCCACCACATTGGCTTTGCCCGGATGGTACTTTATAGCACATTCGTAATCGTTCAGTAGCTCGACCCATCTACGTTGTCGCATGTTCAATTCTTTCTGCTTGAAGATATGCTCAAGACTCCTGTGATCGGTGTAGATGGTGCATTTGGTGCCATACAGGTAATGTCGCCATATCTTGAGCGCAAAAACAACAGCTCCCAGCTCTAAATCGTGCGTAGTGTAATTCCGTTCGTGAATCTTAAGTTGGCGTGAAGCATAAGCAATAACTTTATCCCGTTGCATCAACACACATCCAAGACCTTGAATAGATGCATCGCAGTAGACTACAAAATCGTCCGTGCCTTCAGGCAATGTGAGGATAGGTGCGCTACAAAGTCTATCCTTTAAGTGCTGAAACGTTGTTTCCTGTGTATCACTCCAACGGTAAGCAATACCTTTCTGTGTCAATAATGTAAGCGGCTGTGCAATCTTTGAGAAGTCTTTGATGAACCGTCTGTAATAACCTGCCAAACCCAAGAATTGGCGTATTTCTGTCGGTGTGCGAGGTGCAGGCCAGTTCTTGATCGAATCCACCTTGGATGGATCGACATGAATCCCATCCTTGTTTACCACGTGGCCTAGAAAGTGGACTTCACGAAGCCAGAAGTCACACTTTGAAAGCTTAGCGTACAGCTGTTCCGTTCGAAGGAGTTCCAGAATAAGTCGTAAATGCTGCTCATGTTCCTCCCGATTCTTCGAATAAATTAGGATGTCGTCGATGAAAACAATAACAAACTTGTCAAGATAAGGTTTGCACACCCTGTTCATAAGATCCATCAAAACCGCAGGCGCGTTCGTTTGCCCGAATGGCATGACCAAAAACTCGTAATGGCCGTAGCGAGTTCTGAATGCTGTTTTGGAGACGTCCTCCTCCCGGACTCTCAGTTGATGGTAACCTGACCTCAGATCAATCTTCGAGTAATAGCTCGACCCTTGCAACTGGTCGAATAAGTCGTCGATGCGTGGAAGAGGATAGCGATTCTTTACGGTCACCTTGTTTAGTTCGCGGTAATCTATGCACATACGAAAGGTACCGTCTTTCTTCTTCACAAATAATACTGGAGCTCCCCAGGGCGAAGAGCTAGGACGTATGAAACCCTTTTCCAAGAGTTCTTGCAATTTCTTAGACAGTTCTTCCAGTTCAGTTGGAGCTAAGCGATAAGGCGCTCGAGCTATAGGTGCTGCTCCTGGAGCTAGCTCGATCTGAAATTCAACCTGGCGATGGGGCGGTAGCCCAGGTAACTCTTCAGGAAACACTTGAGGAAAGTCGCGTACTACAGGAATGTCCCCAATCTTTTTCTCTGTCGTCGATGTATCAGTAACGAGTGCTAAAATAGCTATGTGGCCCTTTCGCAGACACTTCTGAGCCTTCAAGAAGGAGATGATGCCACTCACGACACCACTCTTATCGCCTTGAACTTCGAGAGGTTCTTTTCCAGAACGAGGAATACGAATGATCTTCTCCTTGCATAGGATCTCTGCTTGCTGTTGGGATAACCAATCCATACCAATGACAATGTCGAAACTACTCAGAGTTATAGGAATGAGATCGATAGAGAAAGTTTGACCAGCGAGGATAAGATTACAACCCTGAACTATGTGTGTGGCCTCTAGACTTTTACCATTAGCTAACTCTACGATATGTTTGGTGTTCAAAAGTGTTGGTGCGCGTTTAAGCATTTGACTAACTTTCAGAGACATATAACTGGTATCCGCACCCGAATCAAATAATACGGTAACATAAAAGTCGTCGAGAAGAAACTTACCCGTAACCACATTAGGATCGTTCCTCGCATCACCCCGACCAATCACAAATGCACGACCCCTAGCACCATTGTCGTTGTTGTTTCCCCCATTGTTGTTCCCGTTGCCCTGATTATTGTTGTTGTTATTCTGATTCTGGTTTAACTGGGGGCAGTTCCGCTTGAAGTGACCTTCAGCCCCACACTGAAAGCATGCCTTATTTCCTTGCTGTTGTTGCTGTGGCTGGTTTCGTGGAACGGGTGGCGGTTGTTGCTGGTTCTGATTCGCAGGCCTTGAGCTCCTGCAATCTTTAGCCTCATGACCTATCCTTAGACATCTCTGACAGCGGCCTTTACGACACTGACCACTGTGGTGTTTGTTGCACTTGTTACACAGTGGATGAATTCCCCGATATCCACTCTGCCCCTGACCACCAGACGATTGTTGACTCGGGCTCTGGTAATCACTAGTCTTGCGCTGCTGTTGTGCTTGAGACTGTACAGTAGCTGAACCCCTGCTGGAATCCCCTTCCCATTTCCGCTTGTTGTCACTGGGAGTAGCAGGAGTAACTGGAGTGGTAGCGGTAGTAGTAGCGCTGATACGTTTAGGCAGCCTGTTCTGTTCCACCGCCTGATCGGTAAGGCGATGAGCTAACTTGACAATCTGCTGAATGGTGCCAAGATTTACGGAGGTTACGTGACTTTGAATTTCTGGCACCAGACCATTGAGATACAGTTCGATACGCTTAATGGGAGGGTCCACCATAGTAGGACACAAAATAGCCAACTCATTCGATCTTCTGGTGTACGCTTCAATTTCTGACCCCGTCATTTTCAAGTGGTAAAACTCTACCTCCAGCTTATGAATATCATCGCGGCTACAGTATTCCTCTTTGATCAACTCCTTGAAATCATTCCAGGGTGTGGCGTTAGCAACAGCCAACCCTAACATCTGAACTTGCGCATTCCACCAAGTCAGCGCAATGCCTTCTAGAGTACCAGTGGCGTACTTCACCCTGCGAGCCTCAGGGCATTCACACATTTCAAATACGGACTCGAGCTTTTCAAACCAATGGAGGAGTCCAACCGCTCCTTCCGTGCCACTAAAAGTAGTAGGACGACAGTCCATGAAAGTTTTGAAGGTGCAAACAGGTGGCTGAGCGTGCTGACCTCCTGCTTGTGCGGCTGCAAGTGCCGCAGCAACTCGCTCATTAATGAGAGCCGTCAACTGGGCTTGTGTCATGTTAATGCGTCCAGACATGATCTTCATAGCAAAGATAACATAAGTGAGAGAGGTTCGCGAATAGTGCGATGACAGAAGAGAGTGAGCAAACAAGTATTCTCATGCAATAGTGTTACGTTAATCTAAGCATACCCTGAGCAAAGTTCCATGAAATTCTAGCAAGTAGGCAATAAAACATGTACCTTATTACCTAGGATGTTGAGTCTTGCACGTGGAGCGAGGCGTCGTTGTGGATCGTTGAGCACTGTTTCGGTTATAGTCTGGTTTTAATAAAAACGTTTTCCCCTTATTAAAACCGAGTTCTCTATAACCAATGGCTCTAATACCAATCTGTCACACCCCCGAAATCCACACGCGGAGTACCACCGCTTGGAGGCGTGACATGACCAGGATCAAGCCACCAATCATATTGAACATAAGTATATAGTAAAAGTCATTCATCAATACGATAGGTGTTTCCAAAACCAAATATAAACAAGTGTGTAGCGGAAGCAATAATGTAAAACCCAACATAAGTTTAAGTACAAAATGTCATAATGTTTAACAACACATTCACGATCCATGTCCACAACGACCGTGCCTCCCGTGCAAGCTCCAAAAGTACCTAAGGTCCTGCAAGGCATGTAACAGAGAGTCAACAACTAGTTGAGCGAGTTCACAGTAGGTTATTTAGTTATAATGTTCGTATCGTAAATCGTATGTTCGTTTAGTAATCATGTATCGTATGTAATAGCATCGCGGCCCTCTAGGCATGTTTGCGAAGTTTAGTGGGGTTTTCCCATATGTTCTCTAGACTAGGTATATTTGTATCGCGGCCCTCCAGGCATGTTTGCGAAGATTAAAGTATAGTTCGCGGCCATTCCAGGCATGTTTGCGAAGATTGTTCTAGTATCGCGGCCGATCCCGGCATGTGTGCGAAGAGAAGTATATGTATCACTAGTCTAGTAGTATCTACCATTGACCTTCCTCTCCCGAGGCCTATGGTATGTAATTCCGATAACTCTTAAGCATAAAAAATCAATCAACCCATTCCCAACCCCGGGAATCCCATGCCTTGGTAGAAGTGTGAACTCACCTTGTTTGCTCGGTATGCTAAGTTAAGTGCTCACAATTAATCAGTCAAGTCCTATAGTGCACGTATGTTCAGTCAGTACATGTTTGTAAGATTTTTGCATGAAATCACTATCACAAAAATATCACAGAGTGTGTCTAGCAATTTGCATTCTTGTATCATGTAAACAGTTACTCATGTTCAAACCATTCATGTTACACATAAAAGTCTTTTGTAGTTTATTCTATTATAATTATCCAATAATTCACTTAACAGAATTAACATCCAACAGAACTAACAAACTAACTGGGTTTAGAAGTAAATCAACTTAACAGAACTAATAAACTTAGCAAAGTTACCATACTAACTGAATTAATAAACTGAGTAATTAAACCAACTAGGTTATTTACTTAACGGAGTTACCCACTTAACAGGGTTAACATAACTAACACAGTTAACAAGTTAACAGTAAACAAGTAAACAAAGTCGCCAATATGGCGAAATCCCCCCTTATGGCCGAAAACCCTATTGTTGCCGAAATCCCTCATTGGGCCGGACTCCAACTTGGGCCGAAATCAACATGTGGGCCGAAATCACTTTATGTGATTTCGTCCAGTTTCACTTGTGGAGGGGGGGGTGTTTTCGTCGAGTACATCATCTTCACCATCTTAACAGATACGTAATCCAGTCATTCTAATCTTATTTACAGTTATATTATCAAGCTCATAAATCGATCACCAGTCATCATTAACAAACACACAGAATTCTAAATGCTCATAAATCGATCACCAGTCATCATTAACAAACACACAGAATTCTAAATAAACCTTCAGCAATAACATTGAATTCATCAGATACTTGTTAAACCAGATCCAACATAACAGTTCATAACCTCTTTGATATCACTAGTCAACATAATAATATCATCACAATAAATCACATATATATATACCATATATATAAATCTGAAAATAACTAACTGTGTAAAATCACTAACCGAACACAGAGATCAATCAGACGTGATCTGGCTTCAAATGAGGAATTCTTTCAAGTTGGGTTTCAGAGGTAGAGAGAGAAACAAAGTGATAAGGTTTGGTAAGTGGGAAACTTCTCCGAGAAGATTTGTTTATAAAATGGTTATATAAAATATCTCAATACTGGGCCAAGGCCCATCTCTGATTTCGTTGATCATCAGTGGACGAAAACACTTAAGGTGTTTTCACCACTTGGGTGATTTCATGGGTACTTGTTTTCAGTAAAAGTTCCATCTTTATTTAACATGTTAATTAATACAAAGCCTTATTAACATACACTCGCATATAATAAATATTATGGATTCCAAGTATAAAATATCAATCGAAATACGATATACGTATTACAAAGGTAAGCGTTGTGAAACAACGAGTCGTGTAAACAAACAACATAAACAATAAAAAAAAAATTAACGTGCACTAAATGCGAAGATGGAAATCTTGGAAACTCGAGTTGTCACATTATCCCCAACTTGAAAGAAATTTCGTCCCGAAATTTAGCATGCGGTTACTGTGGAAGCTAGGTAAGTTATCGTTTACTGGTTCTCCTGGGGTGTCACATCATCCCCCCGTTGATTTGGAATTTCTTCCCGAAATTCTGTAGTAGCTTCAGCCCCAGTAGTAGTTGCATTGTTTTCGAACAACTGGGGATACTTGAGTTCCATTTGGTCTTCGCGTTCCCAGGTGAACTCTGGGCCACGACGGGAGTTCCAACGAACTCGAACAAGAGGTATTCTGGTGTTCTTGAGGACCTTAACATCCCGGTCTGTGATTTCAACTGGTTCCTCGACGAAATGCAACCGTTCGTCGATAGTGAGCTCCTTCAAAGGAACTATGAAGGTCTCATCTGACAGACACTTCTTCAGATTCGACACGTGAAAGACGTTGTGAACTGCACTGAGTTCAGCTGGTAAGTTCAGTCTGTGTGCCATGTTAAACTTTGAAACAATTAAATCTATGTTTTGGTTTTAAATGTTATGCTTCCGCTTGCAACTTAAACTATGTTTTGCTTGGACACCAATCGTATTGGTTGGATTTTATAATTACTTACATGCTTGTTCAATATGATTGGTGGCTGGATCCTGGTCACTCACGCCTCCAAGCGGTGGTATTCCGCAGGTGGATTTTGGGGGTGTGACAGGTTAGGCTTGGGTTAAAGGTAGGTGGTTGGGTTAGTGGTTAGTAGAAAAAGGGAGAAAAGCGTAATAAGCGTCGGTTTTCGTAAGACTTTTTTTTGTAACTTTTATTTTGATGAAGCTATTATTCAAACAAATTTATTTTTGATGAACTTGTTTGTTTATTTTCTTTTGCTTCATCATCAACACATTTTTTTTTGAAAAGTCATACGAAAAACCGAGCTAGTTACTAAAACAAAGGGTTAAAAATGAAAAAGGTTTTGGTGGGTAAAAGGGTGTTTGGTTTGGGTTATGAAATGAAAAGGTTTAGGCTCAAAGGGGCTAACTAGGGGGATTTTGGGTAGGTGGTAAAAAAAAAGAAAAATAATGGTGTAGAAATAAAAAGGGGTTAGTCCTAATGCCTCCATCATTTACGTACTCGGGTTTAAGTTGGTAAGGACCGGGAATGTATCGTCATGGCAAGTTCTAGAGTCGTAAGAACCAAGCGGCTATTCACACAAGAAACGAAAAATGAGCATTTAGTCTAATGATATGTAATTGTATGCTCAATAAAGGCTCAAAACTCACTTTTGTGGGAATGGGTTTTTATGTGATCAAGTATATATAATCAAATTTTAACTAAGCTTGTCATGCCTTTTTCATAATTTTCTTATGTTGGTTCTTTTTATCACGACGCTATCGGTTGTAAATTCGTAAAAATATAACCTTTTTAGAACTTGAAATTCCCGAGTTAAACCTAGACAAGTAAAAAAAATGAAATTTTTTTTAAAAAAAATTTGGGGTGATTAGCGGTTCCAATAGAGTTTTGTGTAAGGCTTGTATTTAGGACTTGCAAGATTCAAGGTTTTAGCATCCCCCCCACACTTAAATTACACATTGTCCTCAATGTGTCCCAAAAATAAATTTATAGGTTGATTGAATGTGTAAAAGGTGTGATTTAAGTAATAATTTATGTTACTGGGCACTACTGGACACGGCCCCGTGTTGTCCGGGCACGGCCCCGTGTTCAAGTGCCAGTAACAAAATTAAATCAAGAGAAACAGAAGCCTGGACACGGGGGCGTGTTGGGTGAACACGGCCCGTGTCCAGTTACCTGAACTGGGTCTTTTTCTGCAGACTGTGCAGCACGGGGCCGAGTTGGGCGGACACGGCCCGTGCCGAGCTTACTGTAAACGAAGAATTTTGTCGGATGGTCTTGTCTTCCTGCATGGGGTGCTGGTTCAAGTTTCCCTTGTATCCTTTGCCATCTCAAGTGTGTTTTATTCCTGAAAATTAAAACTAACTAGAAAACATGAAAATAAATCTAAACTAAACTAAGGATAGTTCCGCGGAATGCCTCCGTGGTGCGCCACGTTTATAAGGGTCCTTGGCTAGACCCAAAGCCTGGTCATATGTTACCCAAGTGGGATGTATTGCATCCTATGTTACACCGTCGGAGAGCGTCATCCAAGCTTGAGTCTATGACCTTCATGTAGTTGACCGGGTCTTCGTCCTCTACTCTTTTTCCACATTCAAACTTCACTTCCTTGTCCCCAAACTTCAATGTTAACGTTCCGTCGTTCATATCCACCACTGCTTAGGCGGTGGCTAGAAATGGCCTCCCGAGGATGAGAGGGACATCGGTGTCTTCTTCCATGTCTAGGATGACAAAGTCGGCTGGGAAAACGAAGTTGTCAACTTTTACCAATAGATTTTCAGCGACACCTTCTGGAAATTTGACGGATCTGTCGGCGAGTTGTATGCTCATCTTTGTAGGGCTTGTTGTTCCTAGGCCGAGTCGTTTGAACATCGATGTGGGCATGAGGTTAATGCTAGCCCCAAGATCAGCTAATGCATTACGAACTGGGGATTCCCCAATCGAGCAAGGAATTGTGAAGCTTCCGGGATCGATTTTCTTTTGTGGAAGTTTGTTGAGTACTAAGGCAGAGCATTCTTCGCCTAAGTTAACTAATTGCAATGATTCAATTTTCCTTTTGTGAGTAAGGAAATCCCTCATGAATTTTGCATATTTAGGCATTTGGGTTAGGACCTCAATAAAAGGAATATTAACATGCAATTGTTTTAGTAAATTTTCAAACTTTGCGAATTGCTCATCGGTCTTTTGACGATTTAACCTACCGGGGTACGGAATTGGAGGAGTCTTGGTGGGCTCTTGATTTGGTAAAGAAGCCTTTTCTGATGCGGGTGGAGTTATGGCTTGGCTAGACTGGCTTATTTCATCTGGCGGTAATGGAGCCTCCTCGGGACCCACGGTTCGATTTCTCAATGTGATGAGATGTACTTGTGCTTTCGGTGGTTTCGGTATTGCTAGGTAACGCGCCTTGTGGTCTCTCGGAGAAATTTTGAGCTATTTGATTTAATTGTTTTTCAATGTTTTGAATGCTAGCTTGTTGATTTCTAAAATTCGATTCCAATTGTTGAAATCGATCCGAGTTTTTCTTTTCGGTGTCAGAGATGAGGCGAGATACAGTATCTTCAAGCCTTTCTCTTCCACCTTGTTGTTGAGAGAAATTTTGTGGTTGTTGAAAGTTAGTTCATTGGTTTTGTTGGTTACTACTATTGCCGGGATCTCTCCAACCAAGGTTTGGGTGGTTACGCCATCCTTGGTTGTAGGTACCCGTTGGAGGACCCGACGGCCTAGGTCTGTTATCAATGTAGTTTACCGTTTCTGTTTGTTCATCTAATTCTTTCATACAACTCCAATTTTCATGTGGCCCACCACACCCTTCACAAGCCATAACCGAGGCCGTTTTTGTCATTTCTAGCTTTTTGATTTTCGAAGAGAGGGCCTCGATTTGGGCTTGTAAAGAGGTGCTTTCATCAACCTTATGGGCGCCCGGGGCAATAGATTTATTACCTCGGGGAGTGTGCCATTGAAAATTGGTTTGAGCAATTTCCTCAATTTGATTATATATTTCATTTGGGCTACGATTACCTAAAAGTCCCCCGGAGCTAGAATCAAGTGTTTGTCTTATGTGTGGCAACAACCCATTGTAGAAAGTGGATACTTGTTGCCATACCGCAAGACCGTGGTGAGGACTCTTTCTTAGTAGCTCCTTGAACCTTTCCCAAGTTTCATATAAGGATTCCCCATCTTCTTGTGAATATGTATTAATTTCAGTCATTAATTTAGCCGTTTTAGCAGGAAGGAAATACTTATATAGAAACTTTTGGGCTAGTTCATCCCAGGTGCTTACCGAGCCAACTGGGAGGGTGTTAAGCCAAGCCTTAGCTCGGTCTTTTAGTGAAAATGGAAACATTCGAAGGCGGATGGCGTCATTTGATGCTCCATTGATCCGAACGGTATCACATATTTCTAAGAAATTAGTAATATGTAGATGGGGATCCTCGTCCGCAAGCCCATGGAAGGTTGCGGAGTTTTGAAGCATTTGTATCAAATGTGGCCGAAGTTCGAAGTTATTGGCTTCGACATTTGGTGCATTGATAGCGGCGCCGAGATTACCTACGGTGGGCCGTAGGTAATCCATGAGGGTACGTTGGTTCGCCATTGGAAGTGGGTCCCCCGAAACTTTCTCTTGATTTTTAGCTTTAAGTCTTTTTCTGAGAAAGCGTTCGGGTTCTTCTAGAGGTTCTTTTATGTCTCTACTAGAACTGGAGCTCATGCACTACGTAGGAAGTTCAAATGTGGCGCCAAGGTTCCAAGTCCTGCGATAAAAACAGAAAAGAATGTTGGTCAGAAGGTTCACCACGGCCCCGTGCTCAGTGAACACGGCCCGTGGTCAGATTTACAGTAATTGTTCTCCGGATCCCTGTTACTGGGAGTTGGACACGGCCCCGTGTTGCACCGACACGGCCCCGTGCTCAGCTCTCTGTAACTCGGAAAATAAAAATTGCCAGTGATAGTGCTGGAGACGGCCTGTGTCCGACCAGGCACGGCCCGTGCTGAGCTCTGCAGAAACAGAAAAACTAAGAAAGAAAAAAAAATCCTAAAAAAATGAAAAATAAGAAAAAAGATTAGGCCCGTGATTCCTAACTTTCTTAAAATCCTTGTGTCCCGGCAGCGGTGCCAAAAACTTGATGCGTGTGAAGTGTTATATATATTAGGTGTATATTTTAAGCCCCTTTAACACTTTTTAGTCAAGTTTTAAATTTATAAACACGATATTTACTAACACTAAACACACATATGGGCAAGTGCACCCATCGTGAGCGTAGTATAGTGTTGGTAAGATACCGAGGTCGTCCAAGGACACAAGAGCTTTTAGTACCGGTTTATCCTCAACGTCTAATCAAATCAAAAAGTTTATAAAAATGTTTTAAGCTAAGAAAAATAAAAACTAACTAAAATGCTGAAAATAAAAAGAAAAACAGATAGACAAGATGAATCACTTGGTTCCGACTCGTGTATAGTGTAACCTTTGATTATTTACACACTTTTGCACTTATTTAAGAGATTATCTTAGTTATTGTAGTAGGCCCCTCTTTTGAAGGTGACGTTACCCTCAACCCAGTAGTTTGAGTCAGCAAGGATACAATCCTAAAGAGTCGGATTATTGAAAGATAATTAATTAAGTTATTAATGCAAATTATGGTAGGCCCCTCTTTTGGAGGTGACGTTACCCTCGACTAAGTAGTCTGAGTCAGCAGGGATACAGTCCTAAATAGCCGGGTTATAGTATTAATAGTAGTTAACTTATGAGGGGATCAAAGAGTTTGGACCCTCGCCATCCAATACCATTAAGTATTGAAGGAGGTCCTACTAAATTTGACCCAGGTCCATTGCAGGACCTCTAAACGCTGAACAATGGCAAGACTCTTACCAAATCGTTCCCTTAACCCCCGACCTGGTAGCCAACATACCTCCATATAGACCGTGGAGATATGAATGGTGAAAATCTTTTATTTTATATAGACTGTAAAATAATGCCAAGACACCACGGACAAACGATAAGGAAGAATCACCTTCAACATAAGAAACTAGTTATTAAAGTCATTAATACAAAACCAAGTAAAAAGTGCGAAAAGATTAGAAATAAAAAGCATTACACTAGACACTTGTCTTCACCAAGTGATGTAAGAGACTTAGGCAAACATGGCCTTGATTGTCAAGAACTCTTACGATCAATCTTGGATCCCGAGATAACTCACACACTCTATGATGGACAATGGATGATGGTGGTGGATGATGGTGTTATGGTGGTGGTGGGTGGTGGGTGAAGTGTGAGAGAGGTGGTGTGCCAAGGGATGGTTTGAGCTTGAGCCAAGCATTCCTATTTATAGGATGAACAGAAGCTCGGGCACGGCCCCGTGTCCAGTGGGCACGGCCCCGTGTCCACATCCTTCTCTTTCTTCATTTAATGCAGCTTGTCTTATTAGTTGACCACGCCCCCGTGTCCGCTGAGCACGACCCTATGTGCAGAAGAATCTTTGTACTATGAAGATTTGCCTGGATTGTGCGAATCTTATAGTTGACCACGGCCCGTGTCCGCTGAGCACGGCCCTGTGGTGGGCAATAGAAGCTTCTACCACTTTGTCTTTTCTGCTGACACTTTGGCACGCCCCCGTGCTGGCTAGGCATGGGGCGTGTTCAGTCTTCTGACCTCTTGTTTTGCTTGGGAAGATGTTGTCGTGGGGTCGGGCATGTCACGTCTTGTTCCTTTTCTTGTATTTATGTTAGATTTTGATGTCTTTTTGCTTCTTTTGTTAATTTGAGCTCATTTAATCCTGAAAATACAAAAGGAAGACAAAAGCACACTTTTTCCAACATTAGTACTAAAAAAAGGGTTAGTTTTATGCCACAATTGATGTAATTTATATGTTGCATTTTGCACACATCAGTACCGCTGACCTGTTGAGTGATTACAAAGAAACGAAAGAAGCTTATGACAAATTAAGCAAAACCATCAATCAATACCGTGATGCTAGTCGTGAGAATGAAGCCACAATTTATATGCTCAAAGCAATTGTGATGGACAAACAAATTGACATTAATAACCATATCGACACAAATGCAAAATTAAACCAAGAGCTAGAAAAAGTTAGGATCGAGATGGAAAGGGTTGATAAAAAGCTAATTATTTATTCAACAGCTTCTTATGTTTTAGATCACATTCTTCCAAAACCAACCGGAAAAGATGAATATGGGGAAGAAGTGTACCGGTACAGTAATAAAGGTTTGGGTTATCATCAAGTTCCACCCCCATGTGGAACAGCTACTCACGAAAGAAACCAGAGGGGGTGGAAAAGGCACTGAACAAACAAACCAAACAGACCAGTTGCCTGATGATATTGACGTGACTTACACCAAATCTGACAATGATTATGAGTCAGAATTGGTCAAAGAAGTCGTTGGAAAAGTTTTAGAAAATGAAAGCGTCACCACTGATTATTAAGCTTTAAATCTAAATTTGAAAAAGGAAGTTCAAGATCACATTCTGAAAGTGATGAAAGTTTTCACAAGAACTATATTCCTAAATCAGTATTTAATTTGAATGATGATCCAAATGTGATGATGTACAAAATGAATGGATCTGACAAATTATATTCTGATGAGGAATTTTCGATTCAGAATGTGAATTTGAACAAGGTTGAAAAAGTTTTCAAATTGGTGGAAGTAGAGTTGTCTGAAATTGATAATTTGTCAACAACTCAAAGATTTTTGAACTTCAAGAAGGATAAATCTTATTATTCCAAAATCAAAAAACTTTCAAAAGAGAAATTACAATCATGGGAGGAACAGTTCAGGATACGGTAAGAACTATCATAACGAGAAGTTTAGAAAATCAAAATTTGTGAAGAAAATGACATTTGTTTCAGGAACAAGATCTGAAAGTGACAAAGAAACTCAATTCAGTAGACAATCGAATGAAGAGTTTTTTGCACAAAAGAAACAACATGAACAAGTTGAAGGATCCACTGTTGTAAAAAACAGTAGGACTTGCTTCCAATGCAACCAAGTTGGACATATCGCTAGTCAGTGTACACAAAACAATCCTAAACCTGTTTATGCTGTGAAAAAGAGATCAAAAGATCTAAAACAGAAATCACCGATGTTTGTGCCAACACAGATCTTGAAAAGAAACAATGAATCTAAAAACAAAGAGAAACTAGTAAACGTTAAAGTTTCAACTAATCAAACTGGTGAAACATCAAAAAGAAATGAACAAAAAGATTCAAAATTTTATACAAAGAAAATTGTTTCAAAGAACCAAACATGGGTGATTAAGAAGAAAGAAGCTTTTGATGATGTAAAACAAGCTGATTCAACTATGAAAGTTAAATAAGATGTTCCAAAGAGTGTTAGTGTTTGTGAACCGAAAGCTGTAAACCTACCCAAGACCGGTAAGGCTTGGGTCTCACTATTCAAGTAATTGCTTGAGTGCATGTGCAGGGGCTCCATAGGTCAATTATATCAAAGTGGATCATGGACAGTGGAGCTTCCAGGCATATGACGAGGATGTTAGCACTCCTAAACGACGTCAAATCTATCAGAGGAGGCTACGTCGGGTTTGCAGGAAATCAAGGTGGTAGGATCGTAGGAGAGGGCACTTTAATAAATGGGATGGTGTCGTTCGAAAAAGTAAACTACATAGCGGAGTTGGGAAATAATTTGCTCAGTATCTCCCAGATCTGTGACAAACAGTTCATGACACACTTCACTGACAGTGAATGTTTAATTCTAAAGTCAGGATTCAAAATACCTGAAGAATCGATCCTAATGCGTGCTCCTCACGAGAAAGACCTATATGTTTTGGATATGAGTGTTGCAACAACATCGAAAAATTCGCAATGTTTTATATCAAAGGCTACAAAGAAAGAGTCGATTTTATAACACAGGAAGATGGGACACATTTATCTTTGAAAAATGAATTTCTAGTTCACAATGAACTAGTGAATGGGGTAAACTTAAAGAACTTTCATCTGAGCGATGACTTCATAAGTTGTAAGAAAGGTAAGCAAACAAAGAAGTGGCATCCGAGAAAGCTTATCAATTAAATCAAGCTTCCACTAGAAAGACTGCATATGGATCTATTTGGGCCAGTAAATGTGAAAAGTATATCGGGGGATCTATATTGTCTGGTTATGACTGACGATTATTCAGGGTTTTCATGGGTGATGTTTCTAGAAAGTAAAGACGAAACATTCAAAAGTCTGATGATTCCGTTCAGAAAATTGGAGAATTTGTAACATTTGCCAATACGACGCATTCGTAGTGACAATGTGTTAGACCCAGTACAGGCACAAAATAACTTCTTTTCACGTAATATGGCAAGTGATTTCAGTAGATGTGAAAAAGATGTGCGGAAATGGAAATCAGACTTTCAAGAAACAAGACCTACAGAATTATCAAGTTTATATCACTTTGAAACAAAAATGGTTTACAAGGTGATTGTAAGATTATTATCTAATACAAACGAATCTTGAATTCTGTGGGGGAGAGAGCAATGGAGTTTAGATGTATGTGTGAATGCTAAGCTTCAAACTCACTCTGCTTCTCCTGGTTGAGCCTTCTATAGACGGCTTGTATGAATAAACAATAGTTTATTCATACAATAATTCCTGCAAAAAGTAGCCAATTGACATATTCATTGATTCCAACGTTCAAGTTGCCTTTTTCATCATGATATCATTTAATGTCAACTTGCTTCGGTAAGTTTGGCAGGACAGAGCCAATTTCAGACAAATGGGATATTTCATCAGAAATTCTGATAAACTACTTCATCAGAAATTCTGATGAACAAATCATCAGAAAATCCTTGATGATCAGAATCGTCAGATACTAATGATATTTCATCAGAAATATCATCAGATCCATCAGAAATGACCTCTTCTGATAATCCAATTCAGCTCTTGATCAACTTGTGATTCTTTGAAGTAGATGCTATGTATTCCGGTTGTCCCATCTGATCTTCTTTTTCTAGTTCGTGATCTTCAGGACCGTGATCTCTTCATAGATCCAGTTGATTGTGTTTTTCTTCAATACTTACAAATAAAGTTTCCTAACAGTTTCCCCCTAAGTATTGTAAGAAAATGAATTACCTCATAAACAGAAAAATTTCCAAACAGTGGAAATACAATACTTAAAAATATAAACCAGTTACTGAAGTTAAAACAAATTACATAAAAGATGAGAAGTTAAATAAACAGTTCTTTCAGTTAAGTTTCACTCTCTTATGCGTATCTCCTGTCTTTAGCTTCTTTTTGTAGGAGATATATTTGTTGCAGCTGACATACATGTCTTTATACCATTCTCTTGCTTGAATCCATTCTTCAATCATCTGCTCAATTTCTTTTCTGCTTCCCTCCATGTTCTTTTCTATCTTCTGAAGATGTTCTTGTCTTTTGTTCATGGTTTTCAAGATATATCTCAGAGTTTGATTTGAGTACTTGAAGATGTCAACACCTCTGAACATAGCTTTGTTATCATCCTGATCTCTGAAGAGTACACCATAATCTTGTTCTTTATTTGCGTTTGTCAGCATGATGATGTCTCCAGATCTTGCATCTTCTACTATGTCTGAAGGAACTTTTGTCTTTGGTGGTCTGACATATACCTTTTTTGTTGTGTATATGCTCAAAATTTATGCATAGATCAAAGTCTGAAAAAGCTATTCTTTCAAACAGCAGTATTCCAGCCTTTGATATGCCATTTAATGCTCTTCTGACTTCTTGATTATTTTTCTTTTCCTTTTCATAATGATCCTTCATAAACAGAATGTCTGAAGGATGCAACTGGTCAGCTATTTCTTCATCAGTCACCTTTTGTTCTTCTCCATTCTCCCTCTGAAGTGTGTATCTGTTTTGCACATGAGTTCCTCCAATATCATCAATTGCACTCTTTACTTCACTCACGTTTAGAATTCTTTTTACTGGATTCCAATTTTGTTTGTGAATGCTGCTTGGCCCTCTTTTTATTCTTTCTTCTCTTAAGTCCAGTCTGGTAGGAGATAGTGATCTTGGTGCTTTATCTTCTTTTGTTAAATAGTAACTCACCAGATTGGTCTCAGGAAATATCATTATATCTCGTGCAATCTCTTTAACCATGATAGACTTGGTTTCAGAGATCTTTCTCTTAACAGTCTTTGATTTTGTTGTTGACTCTCCTTCTTGTTCCCATTCATTCATTATTTGTTTATTCATATACTTACTTATTGCTGAGTCATCAGATATTGTTGGATTTGGAACAGATGCTAGCAATTTCAAATTTGTAATAACTTGAGGTTTTGCAGTTGCTAACCTTTTCAATATTTCGTCTTTTGGAACATTCGGAGGAGGACCCATCACTGTGGTTCCAGCTTTTGTGATTGGTGAGATTGATGATTGTTGAGGAGTTGACTTTGGAGCTTCTTGATTTGAGCTTTCAGCAGGAATTTCTTTCATGAGTTCTTGTGGATTCACTTTGGCTAGTTTTGCAATATTGAATTGCATCTTCTCTACCAGTTGTTGCACTTCTTTCACCTGTTTTGAGTTGCTGTGTATGTTTTTCAGAATATTTGTGAATTCTGTTTGAGCTTTTGTTTGAATTTCAGCCCATTCTTTTGACAGCTTCTCAAGGGCATCTGTGATACTATTATTACTTGCCCTTAGTATGGTAACTTCTTCCAAAACTCTGTTTGTACTACTTGACTGCCTTGATTCAATCACTTTTGCAACTTGTGCTTTGATTTTTTCTATTTCTGTGAGAATCGTTTGGATTTCTGATGCAGAGATGTTGGAATCTGGTGCCTTTTCTTTCATCTTTTGAAGAGACTTTAGTGCTTCAGTGTTTTCTTCAGTTTGTTTCTTCATTTCCTTCATTGATTCTGACAAAGTCTTCATATCAGCCTTTTGACCTTGTATTTCTGACAGCAACATATCAAGTTTTTCTTCTACTGGATTTCTTTTGCAGACTTTGTAAACATTTTCCAGTATTGCTTCTACATTTTCTTGGTTCATGGGTTTCTCAGGGATATTTGGAACAACAAATGTTCCTTCTAACATTCCAGCTGCAAACACATTTGCTGCTGTTTTAGAGATGATAGGGTCATTCTTGGCCAACACACTTGGTGCAGCTTTGAATTTACCAGAATTATCTCCACCAGTGATTAAAAACTCATTTTCATTCTGGGTTTCCTTATGTCCTTGAATCATATCAATATATGATCCTCCATAAGTTTTTGAGGTAAACAAATTACCTTTAGCCAGATTTCCTTGATCAGTTTCCTGATCTCCATCTGTTGGGATCTCATCCTCTTCCTCATTTTCTGATTCAGAGTTGAGATTTATGGAACTAGTAACCTCTTGATCAACATTCGTTGTTCTGTATTCTATTTTGTAAGAAACGTTAACAGAACTTTCTGATTTTGTTTCTTCTCTATGAGTTTCTACTAGAACAGTGTTTAAAAGGGGTGTACCAGCAATGTGAGATTCACCCTGATGAATGACTTCAGTGGCTTCAATTTCAACATTTTGTGTTTCTCCAGCAATGTGTGATCCTGCATCATGTGTTTGATGGATTTCAAATTCATGATGAATTCCTGCTTCATGGATCTGTTGACTTTCAGCATTCTTTTCTTCGTTTTCTGGTGATTTGGCTATCTCCAAGTTAGCTTTTTCAAGAATTCTTCTTTCTTCTACACCCTCATTTTCTGATGGTGAGGACTTCTCATTGTCTCCTTTTTCTGTTGATGAAGAACAATTCACAATTTCTCTGCTTGGTTCTTCTGTGGGAGAGGTTGATTTTGTCAGAAGTTTTTCATGTTGTATTCTGTATTGTGAGTCTGGTGCAATGAAGCATAACATGCTTTCTGGTAACACAGGGATATCTTTGTCTGATTCCCATCCATGATTTGAACTCCAGGCCTTCATTGTTTTTGATCTCCAAATGTCTTCTAAGATTGGAATCTCCATGTTTCTTTCAATAAATGCTTCAGAAATGAAAATTGAGATTAACCTTGGATATGGCAGATGAGATGTTATTCTTCCATTTCTGGTGATGATTGATCTTTTGAGAAGGTTAAAGATTTCTGACCCATAATCAATCTTGAACCCATTTATGAGTCCAAACATGATCGTCATAATAGCTTGATTGATTTGATCAGTTCCTCCTATCTTTGAGGTGAGACATTTGTTTAACACTTCCATCATCACTTGCCAGATGGCTGGCAATTCACTTCTTCTTATTGCTCCAATTTTGTTGACATCTCTTTTCTTGTATCCAAGCCCAATGACAAAGTCTAATAAATCTTCTTTGCTTGGGGTTTCAGTGTAACTGCCAAGAATAGGCAATCCAAGCCATTCTCTTACTTTTGCTAGAGTTAATTCTACATAGACACTTCCCCATACATGAGCAGACACCCGATTTTCTTCAACTTCTTTAAAAGTGTAAACAAATTGTTGTAGCATCCTTTCTGGTATTTCTCTTTCTTTTGTCAGTGCACCTGATATTGGGCATTTTGTAAGATATTCTACCAGAAGTTGACATCTTTTATCATACTCTGAATACTCTGTATTCATCAGCAAATTGTTTTCCTTCATTGGTAGAAATTCTGCTTCCTCGACAAAAGGTACTTCATGTTGAATAATTGGAATATTGAGGTTAACTTCTGCCATTTTTGGTCTCTGTGAGTTAGGGTTTGAAATTTAGGGATTTTTGATTTGTGAAAAAAAACAGGGGTTTTTAGGATATGAGAAAATTGAGAGTATTGTAGGTGTATGAAGTAGAAGGAATTGAAGGGGTATAAATCGTGGTATGAGATAATGATAAAGAGATCATTAATTGTCTTTATAACCATTAGATCGTGTATCCTGAGTTTTTGGTTCAAAATATAACCGTTGGATCGTGGGTGTTAAGACATTAATGAAATTGTTTATCATGGAATCGTGGTTATGCCCTTTTAACTTAACTCTTTAATTTGTAGTTTCTTCAGTCATTTCTTGAAAGTGTTGCACTGATTTTTGATTGGAGAAAACTATCGGTTCTATGACACCTTTTCTTCTTTGTGGACCCCATTTGATAAAAGGTCCAATTATCTTCCTTCATATGTACCCTCTTTTCTTCATAAGTCAGAAAGTCCCATACTGATAAAATCATCAGAAATTATGTTGAACATATGTATTCTTTTGTCTTGACTTCTGTTGACTTTTTGAGATGTAGCTAACATAAATAATCAGTCTTTTTATCAGAATTTCTGAGATTTCCCCCTAAACTTATGAGTGTTTTTTTTTTTTTTTTTGAGATGAGAGGGAATAAGGAAAGATCAGAAGACTTACATTTGTTTTTCTGGTAGCATCCAAGTTTCTTTGACTTTTCTGATATTTTCTAAAAACATTTTGTTATCATTGAAGTTTTATCAGAAAATTTTGAATAACCAGATTTTGTCCCATTTTATCAGAAAATTTTGAGTTTGATTTCTGATGATCATTTTATCTTTACCTATTTCCCAAAACCACAAACCAGAAGACTAGTAAGCAAAAATATTAAAAAAAAAAACTTGTACAAGCAAAGCAAATAAAACCTAATGAATATCTACTCCTTCACCATGTTCCATTTCCAAAAGTAACAATAGATCAGTTATCATCCCAGAGTTGTTGTTAGTGGGTACAAGCACACTGAGACCCATGTTTTCTTGAAGTCTCATGTCAGCCCTTGGATAACTTGCAGGAATGCCTGCAAAGTCTAGCTGACTCGTAATTATCTTTGTTAGAAAATGAGGATACATCAAGAATGGCTTGGCAACCCACATGTTACTTACAAAATCACTCATCAGATAATGAGAGAAGTTGTAAGGTACCTTAAGTACCAGTGCCAGTATAGGCTCCATCAATTTCAGAGATATTTCATGATGATTGATGACCTTCTTTGAAAAACATGCACCCATCTGGGTGACCAGATATTGCCATGGCTTTTTAAAGCCATTTTTGTTGATTGCCCGTTGTTGGTTTGGTGTGTGATAACTCATTTCCCTCAAGACATTTTCCTTCTGATACCTTGTGAACATCAGAACGTCATTATCATCATTTAGTTGAAGAGCAGTCCTGATGGTGGCTTCATTTAACAGAATTTGATGATTTAGCACCTCACTCTTGATGGTCATCTGCTCCCTGTTTTGATACTCAGATAGTGTTGCATTTTTTCAGAAGATTTGAAGAATCTCTGGATGAACACTTATGTGAGCAGTGAGGGCATAGCTCAAGTTGCTATTCATGAGCATCTTAAATACAACTTGACACCCTTCCCACTGAGGACCTTCCAGATTTGTCCTCAATCTTTGATGGAGTTCATTTTGTGAGTGTGTGTGAATATGTGATGAAGACGAGAAGTGAAGATGACAGATTTTAACCCCGAGTGGTGAATATTTATAGTAAATTTAATATTTGCTATAAATGGAAGCTACCAACTTGTGAATTTTCCTCACCGCAATCTTTGTTATTTTAATGATTATCAGAGAACAGAAAAAAATAACAGAGATATGTTCCTTCTTCACTACATATGCATTGATTTATCTAGGTGGCTAATTTCTGGTAATGTATCATTGTAGCCTACCAATATGTCACTTCAACCTTCTTAAACATGATGGGGTGTAATAAATGAAGGAGAGAGAAATATCTATTTTAACGAGTTCCCAGAAATTTTCTGTTTGAATGACGTTATCAGCACTAACATGGGGAAAATTATAAAAAATTCAAACACACAAAAAAAAAATATAAACAAGAAATATGAATGTGGATGTTGTCATGCAGTACTTTGTTTTAATGAACTATAATATTTCTGATTATCAGCATTTTTACTTATGGTTCACCAGAATTCTGATAACTTATCAGAAATTCTGATGAAGTTGTCAGAATTTGACAGATACAGATTTTCTGGTGATTTATCAGACCAAAGCAAATTATGTGATAAGCCTTTTAACAAAGACTACTCTCTTTTATGGTTTAGACATCCGTACCTTTAATGCATCCATATCCCATGATCCTTCCTTTCACACCATTTCAAAAGTTTACCATTCTACCCAGCTTTGAAACAAAGTTGCTGAGTAAGCTCCTGTCCCCAGTCATGTGCTTGGAGCTTCCTGAGTCACAGTACCAGATCTGCTGCATATGATGGTCCTGAAATGAAATGATTAGAGGGTTTTTGGTACCCAGGCATGCTTGGGTACTGTTTCTGATGAAATTTGAAACATTTTAGTTTTATTTCTTCTTGGTTTTGCATCAGAAACTCTGTTATATGCTGAGCCATTAACAGATTTTACATTTTTCTTTTGAAGATGGTGTTGAACAAGCTTCAGTATGTCAACACACATACAAGAGTTATCAGAATTTTCTGATAGTTCCTCTTGTGATGGAATGATTGGATAATTTTGAAAAGATGAGTGAACTGCTTCTGGAGTTTTTACAGATTCTTGACTGCATTCACTCTTGTTTGTTTTGAAGTTTGGTTTGTCAAAAGAATATTCAGAACAGATTGATTTGCAAGATTCAGATTCTGATACTAAATTATCAGAAATCTGATGAGTTGCTTTTACAAAGATAGTGGGTTTATTTCTATTTGATCTTGTAGCACTTGTATAGCCTAAACCCCCTCCTTTGTTCTTTGGTGTGGACTCAATAAAATTTATGAATTCTTTAGCCTGTTGAAAACCTCTTACGTTGATTTCTTTGTCATTGATTTTCTTGTAAAGATCTTTTCTTTCATTTTCATAAAACTCAATTTTTGCTCTTTGATCTAAACTGTCCTCTATAAGATGTTGGTTTTCAAGAATGATTTTATTCAAAGTCCTTTGCAACTCATCAGATTTTCTAATATCTGATTGATGTTTTTCTTGCAGATTTAGAAAATCTGACATGAGCTTGTTTAGTTTGTATTCAAGATCAAGATTGTCTAAATTTACCTTTTGTTCTGAAGTTTCTGGTAGTCCTTCAGAGAGTGCCATGAGGCAAAAATTTGCCAACTCTTCTTCTTCATCATCAGAAGAATCATCAGATAACCATGTATCTGTTCCAGCAATCAAGCTTACTTGTTGCTGCTTCTTTGCTTCTTCAATCTTTTTCTCATAATAGGCAACATCCTTCAGCTTTTTGGTCTTGCATTCTGATGCATAATGACCTCTTTGCTTGCACTTGTAACACACAACTTCAGCCTTCCCTTTATCCTTAGATCTAAACTCTTCTTTAGATCTTCCATCCATCCTTCCTTTGTCACTCCTCTGGTATCTCTGGTTACTTCCCTTCAACCTCTGCTCAAATGTTTTGGTGAGCAGTGCTATTGCTTCAGCAAAAGCTGAAAAGTCTGATGATGCATCAGAAGTTTCAAGATTTTGATTGTTTGAAGGTTGTGGATCATTTGTTGTTGTTGATCTTTGTGAGTTGGAGATTAGAGCTAAAGATCCCCCTCTTTGAATGGTTTCTTCAAATATTTCTTCCTCTCTGGGGATCAAGATGCTGTATAAGTCATGAAGACTCATGTTTCCTAGTTCTAAGGTTGATGATAAAGTCATGGTTAGACTTCTCCATTCTCTAGGAAGGGCATCAAGAAATTTTATGTTTCTTTCATAGTTTGATTTTGTTATACCAAATTTCTTTAGCTCGTTTAAAAGTTTTGTAAATCTTTGATATGTATCATTTAACCTTTCATTTGGCAAACTTTTAAACCTTTCATAAGATGAGACATTATTTGTTCTCTTGTTTCTTCTCATCCTTTCTCCTCCTTCACAAAGGTTTTCCAACTGATCCCATATTTCCTTAGCTGATGCACATGCATCAACTTGTGAAAATATGTCATTGGGGATGGCCATAATTAAAAGTGATTTTGCCCTTTCATCCCCAGCCACCAGTTCCTTGTCTTCCGCACTCCAGTTTATTTCACTTTTAGGAGCGCGGGAGGCAGGGATTGCTGGTGATTGGTCAGTTGCTGGAATAGCAGGTATATCAGTCATTGGTGTATGTGGACCCCTTTCAATGGATTGAAACAGAGCTCGGTCATGACCATTAAGGAAATTGGCCATCCTGATTTTCCACTGGGGGTATTCTTCTCTGACCAGAGTCGGAGGTTTAGACATAGAACCAATGTTAAAAGCATTATTCCAGGATTGAAAGCTGGCCATATTTAGAAAAAAGAAGATGAGCGATTGATCGTTTGAAAATAGTTTATTCAATCTGCTCTGATACCAATTGTTATACCCAGTACAGGCTCAAAACAACTTCTTTTCACGTAATATGGCAAGTGATTTCAGTAGATGTGAAAAAGATGTGCGGAAATGGAAATCAGACTTTCAAGAAACAAGACCTACAGAATTATCAAGTTTATATCACTTTGAAACAAAAATGGTTTACAAGGTGATTGTAAGATTATTATCTAATACAAACGAATCTTGAATTCTGTGGGGGAGAGAGCAATGGAGTTTAGATGTATGTGTGAATGCTAAGCTTCAAACTCACTCTGCTTCTCCTGGTTGAGCCTTCTATAGACGGCTTGTATGAATAAACAATAGTTTATTCATACAATAATTCCTGCAAAAAGTAGCCAATTGACATATTCATTGATTCCAACGTTCAAATTGCCTTTTTCATCATGATATCATTTAATGTCAACTTGCTTCGGTAAGTGTGGCAGGACAGAGCCAATTTCAGACAAGTGGGTTATTTCATCAGAAATTCTGATAAACCACTTCATCAGAAATTCTGATGAACAAATCATCAGAAAATCCTTGATGATCAGAATCGTCAGATACTAATGATATTTCATCAGAAATATCATCAGATCCATCAGAAATGACCTCTTCTGATAATCCAATTCAGCTCTTGATCAACTTGTGATTCTTTGAAGTAGATGCTATGTACTCCGGTTGTCCCATCTAATCTTCTTTTTCTAGTTCGTGATCTTCAGGACTGTGATCTCTTCATAGATCCAGTTGATTGTGTTTTTCTTCAATACTTACAAATAAAGTTTCCTAACACAATGGAACAGAGTTCAAGAACAACAAGATGTTAGAGTTTTGCACTGATAAAAGGATTCTACATAAATTCAGTGCACTGTACACTCCACAACAGAACGGTGTAGCTGAAAGAAAGAATAAGACACTGATAGAGACCGCACACACCATGCTTGCTAACTCTAAATTACCAGTAAGTTTCTGGAGCGAAGCTGTGGCATCCGCGTGTGACACACTTAACCGAGTTCTTATGGTCAAGGCAGACAAGAAGATATGTTTTGAGTTGCTTAACCGACAGAAACCGAATCTTAAATGGTTAGAACCATTTAGGTCATCGTGTACAGTTATTGACCCGGATGGAAAATTTGGGGCTAAGTCCTTAGAGGGTTTCTTTGTGGGGTATGCTAGTCCATTGAAAAGAGTCTATCTTCCTAGCATTAACCGGGTGATTCAAGCTCAGCATGTTGATTATCAACGCTATACTTCTCCGACATAAAAACCCTGAGATCCTTGGTTGTTTGACTATGAAGGTCTCTGGAATTCCTTTAAACTGCCAACCGAGCCAACAGAGGAGGAACTCGTTATGCTTTATCAGCAACAACAATCGTTCACACAAGAACAAGTTCCAAGACTAATCGTTGTGACTCAAACACACGTTGGTATGAATGATGCTAAAGCAGGCCTGAGCACTCAACATCCAGAATCTCAGACAATAGGAACCAGAAGTGAATGCATCAACTCCTGTATTTGATGAATCAGACGACTCTGGATCTAAAGCTGAGCCTACACACGATGATGATGATGAATCTACTTCTGATGACGGGGAAATTGCTTGACGTGATGCGAGTGTGTACAAATTTTCAATATATTTTTAAGTACTTTTTACTCTTTTATCAAGCTTTAAATTTATAAAACACGATATAAACTATCACTCTCTACAACACGCTAGGGCAAGTGCACCCATCGTTGGCTTAGTATAGTGTAACACCTCGTAAAATCACGACCAATATAATGAAGACATGTGTCATGGACTTTAAACGTGTAAAGGATTGATCTAGAGGGACTAAAATTGTCAAGCAATGTAAATATGTTAATAAAAGGGATCCAAAGTGTCAACATGCCATTCTTGTGCCTCTGATTGACCTCACACGATGTTCGTGTTCTTTAACGAATAATTTATCGAACTTGGAAAGTCGTTTGTGCCCAAGATAAGGATCTTATGAAACATATGGGTTAAAAGTGTCAACATGTTAAAAGTAACCTCTGAGTGACCTTTTAACGATCCCAAAAACATTGTGATAATTATATATTTTGATCTCAAGAATGTCAGATATTAATTTTGTGAAGTTCCGTTGAATACAAGACTTTTCGGGTGATCGTATGACTAACCGAGAGCTTAACGGAGTTAGTTTATGACCCACGGCCCTTAAAAGTTAACTATGGGGGTCCTAAGTGCAATAAATGAAACTTAAATAAAGTTTAAATGGACCAGGGACTGAAATTGCAATGTTGCACAAGTTTTTACCGGATCAGAAGGTCTACGGTGCCCGCGTAGACTCTTTAAGAATCTTACGCGGTCCGCGTAGAAGGCCCAGATGCAGAAAAATCTGCACAGCTGCAGGTTAATCACTTTCCACCGCCTTTGCATGCCATTTCTTGATACCAGGGTCTGAGCCAACAGTATCACATGCATAGGGGACACCTGGAATCATCAGGAATCATTTGTAGAGTTATGTGGAGTGATCTTGTGAAGTATATTTGGCTATATAAGCACTTGTTGTTTGCTAGTTCATTTGCACAACTCTCAAATTCTCATTCAAACTCATTCTCTGGAGTCCCTTGGAGCTCTAAGAAGTTATCTTCAGTTCCAAATTTGTGCTAAGAGTCCTTGTAAGCATTCTTAGCTTCTTTAGTTCAAGTTTTATTAGTTTAATGACCAAAAGTCAAAGCCGTCGTAATTAAGCTTTGACTTAGTGATTAATCACTAATGGTCCAGCCATTATTCGAATTGAAAGTGGCTATGAGTTGGTAATTATGTGGGTAATAAACCCTTAAAAGGGCACCCACTAATTATCACTCTAACTTGGTCAATTGTCGGGTCAAACTTAATATTAAAAAGTCAACAGAAGCTATTTTTACAAATAAATTCATAACTGATAATGTAGATGTTATGGAACATGTTTTAACACTAAAATAACTTGGTAAATAATGTAAGAACATGTCTAAGCATGTTCAACCCGACAATTTTGAGTTTACGCTCGGTTCGGAACCGAAAGTCGCAAAAGTAGACTTTTGCTTTGACTTTCAGTTCTGACCCGATTTAGCTTGTTTTAGATATGCCTTAGGGTTCCTTTAGGACCATAATATAGGTTAGTATAACCCTCTGAGGTTATACAACTTGGTTCCTTAGAAATCCTAGTTCATTGCATGTTTCCGTTAATTGCTTAAAAGTTGACCATTATGCCCTTTTGATATTAAAACGAGATTTTTGAAAAATGTGAGAGGATAAAAACCTTTATTACTGATTTATAAACATGTCCTAAAAATTTGACATCAGTTTAGGGTCTAAAATAGGAGTTATGCTCGATATCGTAAATTGAAGCCTTTTTATTAATTAAACGGCATTTTTAGCATAAAACCCATTTAAACCCAAACTTTGACACCAAACCTTTTACCCACTGATGTAATATAATATTTTGGGATTTTTGAAGATTTTTGTTGAATTTTAAACTGATCATAACATAGGGTTCTTGCTTATATTCGGTAATTGACGGTTATACCCTTTTTACTAATAAAATGAGTTTTACATAACATTTTGATACCAAATCTTTTTCAAATGATTTCATATGTTAAATAAAATATTTTAAGCCTTCTGGAATGATAAAAATCTCAGCTTTCCTATTATAACCTGAAAATAGCCTAAAACTGACTTTTTACGCGTTATAAACACATAGTATGGGTTAAAACTATGTTTAACATTTAAGACCCATTACCTACTGATGTTATAAGTAAATTTTTATACTTTAACAGTAAGTAAAAGTTTTGAACTCAGATTTCCAAATTTAACCCTTAAAGCTTATGTGAAATGACCAAAATGCCCATTCGGTGCATAGTTTGGTCATAAATGATAAATTTCACATATGTACAATATCCTACTGATATAACTTATTAAAATAAATATTTTTGCTGATCATTTTTTAGCAGAACCTCATATTATTATTTAACCTCTTTTATAATCTTTAAAATGACTAAAATACCCCTACGGGGCTTAAATTGGTTTTAAATCCGTTTTGGGCATAATGGAAGGTATCCTACTGAGATCACAACATATTTAAGGCATATTAACTTGTGAAACCTATACATGACTTATTTGGTTACCCGTTATGCATTTTTCGCGTTCGGTACGGTTTATGTGACTAGTTTGCATAAATTGACCGAAACGGGTCAAACCTTATCATTTTTGCTTCAAAATCCAGAATGTGTTTAGTTTACCCATATTATACAAGTCTTCATGCTTGTCGGGTCTAAATGACATTCTAATTTGGTCTTCGCTTAATCTTGCGTTTTGAACGGTAAACCTTTCTTTAAAACTAACCGGTCTAAGTTTAAACTTAAGTAAGACCCGTTAGGAATCTAATAGGTTATTAAAAACCTTTGTTCTAGATTTAGGAGCCCAGTAAAAGATATTTGCACTTGCTGATTGTATACTGCTGAGATAAATTTGTATATTTTGCTCAGGTAAATACTTTTAACTTATTTTCCGTTATACGGGCTTGGGATACGGTATTATAATAATACCGCTTGGTCGGGTGTGTAGTTATTTAAATCGGATTGTGATTAATATATTACATAACCCGTTTTAATCTGTTTTGTTTGGTTCAATGCCTTTGGGAGGTTAATGACCATGTCCTGGATATCCTCGGCTCATTCATTGAAATGGCCACGACTTAAGCACGGGGTGTAGGCATAGACCTGACAGTTGCGTATGTATAAAAGGTATCCCACAATAAGGAGTTTTCCTTGTGGGCATTATACTTGTGGTGTGTCAGTTAATCTTGTCCGGCTCTTCTAACCTGCCCTGACGGACGACAAACATATAAAACTGTATACAAGATTATATTTTTATAATAATTGTCCCAAGTTATAAAAGATTATTTGTGCCTTGTGCATTTAAATCAATTTTCTTAAATATTTTTAAAAGAGTCGGTTAATTGTATTTACCAGTGTAAACTGACGTATTTTCCAAAAGGTTAAGTGCAGGTACTATGCGAAATAGGCTGGCTACTCCTGAGTGAATAAATAAAAAGTCTTGCAAGCTTTATCACTTTAAAATCTGTTGAACAATATTTCCTTGTTTTGATCCGCCTGTGGATTCATCTTACATTCCGTTTGTAATACTTATGTTACTTTCATTCGGTTTGTAATATTATTACTTTTAGATTTCCGCTGTGCATTGAACTGTGATAAATTGACTATGATGATATCAACTACGTCACTATACTCCCCACTGGGACCACCTGTAATACGTGGAAATATTGGGGTGTGACATATAGTGATGGTAAGATACCGATGTCGTCCAAGGACACAAGAGCTTTTAATACCGGAATATCGTCGACGTCTAATCTAACCAAATTTTGAATAAAGATTTTTAATCAAGTAAGATAAAGAAACTAAAATAAATAAAAGAACAGATAGACAAGATAGAATCACTTGGATCCGACTTGTCATTTATGTATCCTTTGATGATTTTCGCACTTTGGGTTTTTAAGAGATTATCTTAGTTATAGTGGCATGTCTCTCTTTTGGAGGCAACGCTACCCTCAGCAATATTGGTCAAAGTCAGCAGGGATATAGTCCCGCAAGGCCGGATTATTGAAAGATAATCAAGTAAGCTATTAATGCAATATGTGGCATGTCCCTCTTTTGGAGGCAACGCTACCCTCGGCCATATTGGTCTGAGTTATCAGGGATACAGTCCCGCAAGGCCAGTTTAAAGTTTTAATAGTAGTTTATTTATAAGGGATTCGAGCCATTCTTATTTCCCCCAATTTGATGCTATCTGCCTCAAAGAAAGTCCTAATAAGCTTTAATCAAGTCTTCGCATGATCTATACACTGAACGAGGCAAGAACTTTACCCAAACCACCCTTCTGACCCCCTTTCAGGCAGTTAACGCACTTTATATAGACCGTAAAGACACGAATGAGTGAATCAACCAAACATGAAGAAATAATATGATAAAGTTCACTTTCAATATAAAAAATTAGTTATTAAAGTCATTAATACATACCCAATTAAAAAGTTACCAAAGCTTGGAAGTCAAAAGTAATACATAATTGATTTGTCTTCACCAAGTGATGTAAAACATTAGCCAAACATGGCCTTTGTTTGACAAAAACTCTTACTCTAAGGATGGATGATGAATGAATGTGGTGGATGATGGTAGTAGTGGTGGTGGAGTGGTGGCAGGTGTGAGAGAAATGGTTTGCCAAGGGATGAGTTGCAAGTGAGCCAAGCACCTCCTTTTATAGCTGAAAACAGTGAGTTTACATGGCCCCGTGCCTGGTGGGCACGGCCCCGTGTCCTTCTCATTCTCTGTCTTCATTTAATGTTGTTGTCAGTCCATCTGCTCACATGACCCCGTGTGTCAACTACACGGCTCCGTGGACCTTGTACTCGCTCTACGAACACAGATTTGCAAATCTGACAGTTCACCACGACCTGTGTCTAGGAGACACAGCCCCGTGTCCCTTGTCGTGTTCTGTTTGTCTTTATCTTCAGGGAATCTTGAGTGAGGCATGACCCCATGCCCAGAATGACCCCGTGCTTGGGTTCTAGTTTGTTGTTTTTGTTCTTGGGGTGAAGCTTGGAGGATCGGTATAGTGTATCAACTTTCCTCTTTCTATACTTATGCTGGTTTTCGCCTTTAATTTGTTCTTTTTGTTCATTTAAGCCCTTTCAATCATGAAAATCAAAAGTAAATAAAGAAACACACTTTTTCCAACATTAGTACTAAAAAGGGTTGTTTTTATACCTTATTTGATACAATTTATATGTTTCATTTGCCTTTAATTTATATCCTATTCCATACCCTTAGCCTAGCCCCGTTACAAGCCGTAAAAGACCTTTTGACTTGTGCTTGGTATTTGTGTTTGGTGGTGGAGAATGATTGAGTTACAAGCTTATGCGGGTACGTGTTCTAATCGGTTTGAGTGAATTCTTCAAAAGTGCTAATGCATCATCTATTAGCTAAAATTTTAAACCGAGTGGAGAGAACATAGTAAGGGATGTGTATGAGTTGTTAGTTTTAAGGGTGAGTTAATCTTGGGTAACCATCTTTATGTGATTATTCATTTTACTGCTAAATATTTTGAAAATTGTAAGATTCATGAACCGGTATGATATTAGACCTTAGCTTATGTCTCAAGAATGGGGAGTGTGTTTTTCGTTTGACCCACGTGAAAGTGAAAAGCATATTTGCTTGAGGGCAAGCAAAAGACAAGTGTGGGGATGTGATACGTGGTAGAAAACTGGTGTTCTAGTATGTTTAAGTTAATGTTTTTACATAACTGTTAGTTTTGAATAGCTTACTTTTGATCAGAATTGTGTTTTGCAGGTCTAATAGAGTTTAAGAGCTATTCGGGAGCTATACGGAGCACCAGGGGGGACGGGTCAACTGGGAATGCGAAAATGGAAAAACAGAAAACAGGAAATGGAGAGGCCATCGCCGACGCCCCCAGATATTAACCTCGGTAAATTTCGTCCGTAGACAGTAGATCAAGGCGTCGAGAGGATCAAAAGATCTACATGCCGTCGTCTTCGTCTGCTACATGTCGCGAAATTTCAATTTTCATGATTTGGGGATGGGTATATCACATGTTTTGACGATTCTTGAGGGGAGTTACGTTTTGTTTGAGTTTTGAAGTCATTTTTGGAATCAAGAACCTCACCCAATCCGTCCTAATCCATCTGATCCATCCACAAGCATCCATCATCAATCGATTCTAACCTTAATTCACCATCATCACTATCATCTCTTCAATCCATTCACCATCACCATCACCACTCACCATAAACCCTAATCCTCATCTACATCACATTCGAAGCTTCAAGATGTCAACATTCAAGCTCTCATCAATCGTGGATAAAGTTCCGTTCACCATGAGCGGCTAATTCTCGCGGGTTTCACCCTGGTGTAGACTTTTGTAAGGTTTAGGGTTTGCTTTATATTTCTTAGTTGATTTGTGACAAGTTGTTTTGTATTTTGAATTGATTGATAATTGTCCTACATTTGAACTATATTTGTGAATTGTCAAATGATTATAAAATTTGACTTTGCGAAATAAGTTTGTGTATTTATGCTTTATCTTTCAAGATGTCACACCCCTTTCAAAGGCGGAAGCACAAGGTGTGATCTGAGTGGTTCTCATTGCATACGACAAGTAACCATACTACATAATATAAAACAAACTCCATCTTGCCATTCAGGTTTTATTATCCAAAATACAGAATTTAGTTTAAAGTTTACATCATAAACAAAAGATAATTGTTTGAATGTTTACAAAACCATTTAAAAACAAAGATCAAGGTTTTACTTCCTATATCACCGCAAGAAGGCGGGATATAGCAAGTAAATCCAACAAAAGATGGCAACGGAGGATGGACACTGAACATCTTGAAACACAACACTACATCTTGACAAAAGAGCCCGCGAACATTATCCACTAATTTCCTGAAATACGTGTAAGTTTAAAAATCGTCAACAAAAGTTGGTGTGAATTCATGCAGATTGTGTAAAATGTAACATTTGTAATTGTGTAAAAGCATGGTATGTAATTGTAAAATGTAAGTTTGTAAGTTGTAATGAAATGGAATCGAGATCGCTAATGTTTAGCTAGAACATTAACATATGTGACGACTGATGTGCGTAGTACGTGGTAGGTTTTTAATGTATATTTTAAGCCCTTTTTTACACGTTAGCCAAGTTTTAAATTTATAAAACACGATATTTACTAACACTAAACTCACATATGGGCAAGTGCACCCATCGTGAGCGTTGTATAGTGTTGGTAAGATACCGAGGTCGTCCAAGGACACAAGAGCTTTTAGTACCGGTTTATCCTCAACGTCTAATCAAATCAAAAGTTAGAAAAAAGGTTTTTAAACAAGAAAAATAAACTAACTAAGATGCTAAAAAAATAAAATAAAATAAAATAAACAGATAGACAAGATGAATCACTTGGATCCGACTCGTGTGTAGTGTAACCTTTGATTATTTCCGCACTTTTGCACTTTTTAAGAGATTATCTTAGTTATTGTAGTTGGCCCCTCTTTTGAAGGTGACGTTACCCTCAACCCAGTAGTTTGAGTCAGCAAGGATACAATCCTAAAGGGTCGGATTATTGAAAGATAATTAATTAAGTAATTAATGCATAATATGGTAGGCCCCTCTTTTGAAGGTGACGTTACCCTCGGCTAAGTAGTCTGAGTCAGCAGGGATACAGTCCTAAGTAGCCGGGTTAAAGTATTAATAGTAGCTTACATATGAGGGGATCAAAGAGTTTGGACCCCCGCCATCCAATACCAGTGGGTATTGAAGGAGATCCTACTAAATTTGACCCAGATCCTTGCAGGATCTATACACTGTACAAGGCAAGACTCTTACCAAACCGTTCCCTTAACCCCCGACCAGGTAGCCAACATATCTCCATATAGACCGTGGAGATATGAATGGTGAAAATCTTTTATTTTATATAGACAGTAAAATAATGCCAAGACACCACGGACAAACGATAAGGAAGAATCACCTTCAACATAAGAAACTACTTATTAAAGTCATTAATACATAACCAAATAAAAAGTGCGAAAAGATTAAAAATAAAAAGTATTACACTAAACACTTATCTTCACCAAGTGATGTAAGAGACTTAGGCAAACATGGCCTTTGATTGTCAAGAACTCTTACGATCAATCTTGGATCCCGAGATGACTCACACACTCTATGATGGATGATGGTGGTGGATGATGGTGTTATGGTGGTGGTGGAGTGTGGGTGAAGTGTGAGAGAGGTGGTGTGCCAAGGGATGGTTTGCAAATGAGCCAAGCACCCCTATTTATAGCCTGAACAGTAGCTCGGGCACGACCCCGTGTCCATTGGGCATGGCCCCGTGTCCATCCTCCTTCTCTTTCTTCATTAATTGCAGTTTGTCTGCATTAGTTGACCACGCCACCGTGTCCGCTGGGCACGACCCCGTGTGCAGAAGCGTATCTGTACTATCAAGATTTCCCCAGATTCTGCGAATCTTAGAGTTGACCACGGCCCCGTGTCCGCTAGGCACGCCCCCGTGGTGGGTGATAGAAGCTTCTACAGCTTTGTCTTTTCTGCAGACACTTGGGCACGCCCCCGTGCTCACTGAGCACGGGGCGTGTTCAGCCTTTTGTTTTCTTGTTTTGCTTGGGAAGATGCTGTCGGGGTGTCGGGCATGCCACGTTTATTCCTTTTCTTGTATTTTTGTTAGATTTAGCTGCCTTTTTGCTTCTTTTGTTCATTTGAGCTCATTTAATCCTGAAAATACAAAAGGAAGACAAAAACACACTTTTTCCAACATTAGTACTAAAAAAGGGTTAGTTTTATGCCTCAATTGATGTAATTTATATGTTGCATTTTGCACACATCAAATACCCCCACACTTGAATCTTTGCTTGTCCTCAAGCAAAACTCTTTATAATGTGGCTTTACACTCCCAAATGGAATGGGTAGAAGAGAAGGTTTTGGGCTTGTCATAGAGTGTCGGGATTTCCAAGATTCTTTATTAAGTTTTATTTTTATTTATTTACAATCCTATTTGTCATGATTTATTTAAAACATTTCCATAAGAAAAATTACTTATTAGGGCATAACATGCCTTTTTAAAATTCCATTTATATACAAGTTCACATACCTCACGGGGGATCACTCAACACTCTGCCGAAGATGTATTTTTGTGAAACACTCGAGAGCGGCATGGAACTTACTTCTACCATAAGCTTGCCAAGCAATCAATCCTCCTCCTCCTTTTTAACTAAATACCTTTGTAAATATCAAGAGGACTTTTGGGGTGAAGGGTTAGGCTTGGGTTAAAGGTAGGTGGTTGGGTTAGTGGTTAGTAGAAAAGGGCGAAAGGCGTAAAAAGCGTCGGTTTTTGCAAAACAAATTGTTTTTGTGACTTTTTATTCCAATGAAGCATTTATTCAAACAAACCTTCTTTTGATGAGCTTTGTTTGTTTATTGCAAACTTCATTTTTCTTTTCTTCTTTATCAAAAATTTTATTTTATTTTTATTTATTATTTTTTTTCAACATAAGAGAGTCACACAAAAACCGAGCTTTGTTACTAAAATAAAGGGTTTAAAATGAAAAAGGGTTTTGGTGGGTAAAAGGGTGTTTGTTTGGGTTAAGAAATGAAAAGGTTTAGGCTCAAAGGGGTTAACTAGGGGGATTTTGGGTAGGTGGTAAAAAAAAGAAAATAATGGTGTTGAAATAAAAAAAGGTTAGTCCTAATGCCTCCATCATTTACTTACTCGGGTTTAAGTTGGTAAGGACTAGGAATGCATCGTCGTGGCAAGTTCTAGAGTTGTAAGAACCAAGCGGCTATTCACACAAGAAATGAAAAATGAACATTTAGTTTAAAGATGTGTATTTGTATGCTCAATAAAGGCTCAAAACTCACTTTTTGTGGGAATGGGTTTTTATGTGATCAAGTATATATAATCAAATTTTAACTAGGTTTGTCATGCCGTTTCATAATTTTCTTATGTTGGTTCTTTTTATCACGACGCTATCGGTTGTAAATTTGTAAAAATATCATCTTTTTAGAACTTTGAAATTCCCAACTTAAACTTAGACAAGTAAGAAAAATGAAAGATTTTTGAAAAAAATTTGGGGTGTTTAGTGGTTCCAATAGAGTTTTGTGTAAGGGTTGTAATTAGGACTTGCAAGATTCAAGGTTTTAGCATCCCCCCACACTTAAATTACACATTGTCCTCAATGTGTCCCAAAAATAAGTTTTTAGGTTGATTGGACGTGTAAAAAGGTGTGAAAAAAGCAAAATTTTATGTTACTGGGCGTCTGGACACGGCCCCGTGGTGTCCGGGCACAGCCCCGTGTTCAGATCGCCAGTAATAGAAATTGAAATAAAGAAACCGAGGGCTGGACACGGGGGCGTGCTGGGTGAGAACGGCCCGTGTCCAGTTACCTGAACTGGGCAATTTTCTGCAGATGGTTGAGCACGGGCCGTGTTGGGTGAGCACGGGCCGTGTTGGGTGAGTACGACCCCGTGCTGAACCTGCTGTAATGAAGAAAAATTTATCGGGAGGCCCTGTTTTTGTGCATGGGGTGTTGGTGCAAGTTTCCCTTAGTATCCTTCACCATCCTGAGTGTGTTTTATTCCTGAAAATTAAAACTAAACTAGAAAACATAAAAATTAATCTAAATTAAACTAAGGATAGTTCCGCGGAATGCCTCCGTGGTGCGCCACGTTTATAAGGGTCCTTGGCTAGACCCAAAGCCTGGTCATATGTTACCCAAGTGGGATGTTTTGCATCCCATGTTGCACCGTCGGAGAGCATCATCCAAACTCGAGTCTATGACCTTCATGTAATTGACCGGGTCGTCGTCTTCTACTCTATTCCCAACTCCAAACTTCATTTCCTTGTCCCCAATTCTTAGTATCAATGTTCCATCATTCATATCCACCACTGCTTGGGTCGTGGCTAGGAATGGCCTTCCTAAGATGAGTGGTACCTCAATATCTTCCTCCATATCTAGTATGACAAAGTCGGCCGGAAAGACAAATTCGCCGACTTTGACCAATAGATTTTCAGTGACACCTTGTGGATATTTGACGGTCCTATCGGCGAGTTGTATGCTCATTTTTGTAGGGCTTGTTTTCCCTAGACCGAGTCGGTTGAACATTGATGCGGGCATGAGGTTGATGCTAGCCCCGAGATCAATGTGCATTGCGAATGGGGGATTCCCCAATCGAGCAAGGAATGGTGAAGCTTCCAGGATCAATCTTCTTTTGTGGAAGTTTGTTGAGTAGCAAGGCGGAGCATTCTTCGCCTAAACTAACTAATTACAATGATTCAATTTTCCTTTTATGAGTGAGGAAGTCCCTCATAAATTTTGCATATTTAGGCATTTGAGTTAGGACTTCAATAAATGGAATATTAACATGCAATTGTTTTAACAAATTTTTGAACTTTGCGAATTGCTCATTGGTCTTTTGGCGAATTAACCGACCGGGGTATGGTACCGGAGGGTTCTTGGTGGGCTCTTGAATTGGTGGAGAAACCGTCTCTTGTTGGGGTGTGGGTGGAGTTGTGGTTTGGCCAGATTGGCTCTTTTTCGTTGGAGGTAATGGAGCTTCCTCGGGACCCACGGTACGGTTTCTCAATGTGATGAGATGTACTTGCGCCTTTGGGTTGGTTTCGGTATTACTTGGTAACGCGCCTTGTGGTCTCTCGGTGAAATTTTGAGCTAGTTGATTTAATTGTTTTTCAAAGTTTTGAATACTAGCTTGTTGATTTCTAAAATTTGATTCCAATTGTTGGAATCGATCCGAGTTTTTCTTTTCGGTGTCGGAGATGAGGCGAGATACGGTATCTTAAAGCCTTTCTCGTCCCCTTTGTTGTTGAGAGAAATTTTGTGACTCGTTTCTTGGTTGTTGAAAGTTTGTTCGTTGGTTTAGATTTTGTTGGTTACTACTATTTCCGGGTTCTCTCCAACCAAGGTTAGGGTGGTTACGCCATCCTTGGTTGTAGGTACCCGTTGGAGGACCTGACAGCCTAGGTCTATTATCAATGTAGTTTACCGATTCTGTTTGATTATCCATTTCTTTCATACAACTCCAATTTTCATGTGGCCCACCACACCCCTCGCAAGCCATAACCGAGACTGTTTTTGCCATTTCTAACTTTTTGATTTTTGAAGAAAGGGCCTCGATTTGGGCTTGCAAGGAAGTGCTTTCGTCAACCTTATGGGCGCCCGGGGCAATGGATTTGTTGCCTCGGGGAGTGTGCCATTGAAAATTGGTTTGAGCAATTTCCTCAATTTGATTGTAAATTTCATTTGGGCGACGATTACCTAAAAGTCCCCCGGAGCTAGAGTCAAGTGTTTGTCTTGTATGTGGCAACAACCCATTGTAGAAAGTGGATACTTGTTGCCATACCGCAAGACCGTGATAAGGATACTTTCTTAGTAGCTCCTTGAACCTTTCCCAAGTTTCATATAAAGATTCCCCATCCTCTTGTGAATATGTATTAATTTCAGTCATTAATTTAGCCGTTTTAGCAGGAGGGAAATATTTATATAGAAACTTTTGGGCTAGTTCATCCCAGGTGTTTACCGAGCCAACTGGGAGGGTATTAAGCCAAGCCTTAGCCCGGTCTTTTAGTGAAAATGGAAACATTCGAAGGCGAATGGCGTCGTTTGATGCTCCATTGATCAGAAAAGTATCACATATTTCTAAGAAATTAGTGATATGTAGATGGGGATCCTCGCCCGCAAGCCCATGGAAGGTTGCGGAGTTTTGAAGCATTTGTATCAAATGCGGCCGGAGTTCGAAGTTGTTGGCTTCGACATTCGGTGCATTGATAGCGGTGTGACAACCCGTGACTTACGGCTCCTAATTACGTGATTAACAGGCGATTAACGCGATAATAAATAGTGATTAAGGCAAAAATTGACTTAACTAGGTCTTTGGAGTGCCTAGGAACGTCTATCCGGTTCTACAGTGCGCGTGTGACGATCTGCGTAGAGACTGTTGAAAATTAAACGGTAATAAACTGAAACCGTACGAAATACTGATGACGCCGACAAATATGGATGTTACACGAATATTTTACTCTTATGGAGTTTGGGTCGTGATAACTGGTCTCGTAGGAATTACGGGCCACTTGCTCATAAGATGGGCTTGTGGGCCCTGGGCCCAAACCCAAAACCCACAAGCCTAAACCAGCACATAATATACTAGATCTTTTCTATAAGATTTTTCTTGTAAATCTGTCCAATATCACTTCAAGATCTTGCAAACTCCTACCAAAATCTATTCAAGAGATTTTGTCCCTAAATTTGAAAACACACAAGATTTCTTAAAATCTTAACAAAATCCTGTCAAATCTCTACAAAATATTTTTGCAAATCTTGACAAATCCACAAGATTTACACTAGATATCACCAACAACTCTATAAAAGGGTGTCTTTATCCTTTTCATTCTCAACAATTACATACACACATACAAACATAAGCTTCACTATCTTTCCCTCTCGGTTATAATTTGCAAACACAAGGAGTTTTATTTTCTTTTTGTTTCCAAAGCACATATGAAGAACCAAAATAATCTCATCAAAACTCCCTGCAACCCACACAGACTCAAACATAAAATTCAAAAACCCTTTCATCCCTACAACTAAACTTCTCTGCAACATGAAAACCCAAACCAAACACCTCCAACCACACCTGTCAACCCCACCCCCCACTCACCTTCGATGAAACAACCGGCCGGTACCGGTTAACTGGCGGCCGACCTCGACCCAGAAACGGACCGCCACCACCACCACCACCACTACCGTCCGGTGGTGGTGCGGCGACGGCAACGAGAGATAGAGACGGGAGAGAGAAAGTTGAGGAGAGAGAGAGAGGGAAACGGCGAAGGAGAGAGGTGGAGCGCAGGTGACGGTCCGGCGGTCCTTGTCTCGGACCGCCGGTCGATTCGTTTATCCGGTGGTGGTTTCGTTCTCCGACAGGATCTCCGATGATGCTCGTGATGTTCTGATTTGGGTTCGAGTTCAGTCAGTGATGGTGGTGGTTCAGCTCGACGACATGAGCTTTTCAGAAGTGGTTCGGGTCAGCCGCGGTTCAGAAAGTTCGAGTCCCGGTTCAACAGTGGATATATCTAGAGTCAGATTCTTGGTTCAGGTTATGTTTTGGTGTGGGTTCACGAGTTTCAGCGGTCAAATCCAACAGGTTCAGGCTCGAATCAGTCCGACTCAGTCCGACTCGGCTCGACTCAGTCAACTCAGCTTACGGGTCAACTCAGTGAGTCAACCCGGTCAACTCAGTTGACTCGGCCAACTCAGCTAACGTTTCGACACGAGAAGATGGTAAAGATTTTACGGCACAATTCATTTCGTTATTCTTATACTTCTATTTATTTTCGCGTGAGAAACGAGCTCGAACCGATAGTGTTTAGTTTATAATTTGTCGTCTTATGAAAACTATATATATTGATGATTGAATATTGTTGAATTTTTGAAAATCGACGACAACTTGTGTTGTCGGGAACGTCCAAAAACAAAGGAAACTCTGCCCGTTTTTCGAGAAAATCTGTAAAAACAAAACATGTTTTATTGAAAAACGACAACCATCGATACCAAGCGACTTTTATGAAAACCAATACAAATGTGTATATATTATTTCAACGACACTCTATAACGTACAAGAGACAACGATAACACGGATTATTTTTATAAAGACAAATATGGTTTATTTCAAATCTACAACAATACGACTTTTTTTTATATAAAATAAATAAATCATATATATTTGATTCAACATCAAATAATCCGACTTCTTTTATGAAATGAATAGTTTATATATATATATATATATATTTGTTTCAAATGACAACACTGAACGACTTTTGAAAGCAACGATTCGGAAACTATTTACAACAAATAAATATAGTTATTATATTTATTTGAAACTTTGGAAATTTGACGAATTCTTTTATAAAAATAAATATAACTTATATATTTATTTTAAACAACATACAACACAAGTTCTTTTATAAAATAGATATAGCTTATCTATTTATTTCAGACTTCAAACAACACGACGATCCTTTTGAAAAATAAATATATCTTCTATATTTATTTCAAACGCCTAAACGGCACACTATATATCATATGTATCGCTTACGAGTTTATTACATGCTATTTTTCGTATGACATACACGACGACTTCTCAAGGCGACTAATGAGATTCTACCGATATATTTATATATTTTATATAAATATTTATTTATTCTTAAATCTCTCGAGGACAAAAGTCCTTTCAAGACTTATTAGTTTTTACCAACAATAAGCGAGACTTAACAAGTATAACTTAATCATTTTCATTAAGTTAACAACGTACCGTCAAATCGTTTGATTAACGATTCGGTAGAGCTCGGTGACATGTAGTTAGTTACCGCCTTTATTTAGAAACTTATTAGATATTCCATGTTAGGAATATTGTAGAATGCACGCTAGCGAGTCTCACTTTGGAAACGACATCAAGGAGTCGTAATTAGCTAGCTTTGCACAGGAATATTCAGGCGAGTTCATAACCCCCACTTTTTACTGTTTTACATTTTTGTAAATGTTTTCGGGGTGGAAAGACATGCACGTTTTGCAAAAACATACAAAGTTTTGAACTAACGCAAAACTCGCATTTCTAAATCATATTACGAAGGGATTTCGAGGAACACAAATGATTTACGAAAGGTTTATACTAAACATACCGGTTTTCAAACAAACGTATCTTTCAGAATATGCATACCCAAGAATTCTAGTTTTCTAAACTACGGGTAAATACAAGAAGCACTCTTGGTGAAAACGAGTACCAAGTATGATGCAAATGCTTATTTTTGAAATGTGAATGATTTTCGGTCAGGGTGACCAGGGATTCTGTCAGGGTGACCAGGGATTTGGTCGGGGATACCAGGGATTTTTATACATGGTATGATTAGCGTAAGGAGGGTTTACTACTTAGATCATGTGAGTGGGTAGGCGGGAACTGGAGGCCATTAATCCTCATTGTAGGACCGAGGGACAGGAGCGGTAGATCTATCTGGGTGTAGCGAGCCCAGCCCCCAGGCCAAACAGAACGGACCTCGGGGTGTCTTTGTGCCCGACGCATAAATTTGCTAGGTTTGAGTCTTCCTACTTGCACTTCACACATACCATTGGCTTTGCAAACCATTGGTGATCTCTTTATTTCCTTATTTGCTACATACCAGGGATTTTATACTTACGGAAAATACTTGTTCATACAAATTAAATACCATGTTTTATACAAAATTTAAAGCACAGGATTATGCGGGTATGGAGTCAAAGTCAGGGTGGGCATTGACGGTTATGCGAACTTTACAAATACATGGTCTTTATGAACATACTGTGTTACAAACACAACGTTTACCATTGGCTTTGCAAACCATTGGTGATCTCTTTATTTCCTTATTTGCTACATACCAGGGATTTTATACTTACGGAAAATACTTGTTCATACAAATTAAATACCATGTTTTATACAAAATTTAAAGCACAGGATTATGAGGGTATGGAGTCAAAGTCAGGGTGGGCATTGACGGTTATGCGAACTTTACAAATACATGGTCTTTATGAACATACTGTGTTACAAACACAACGTTTCCATATAACTTGGCAAGAAAATGATTTTTAAATTCATTTTCTCAATACTATTTCAAAAACCGGTTACTCCAAAGATTTATTTCAAATCTTTCACAACTCAAAAGATTTATTTCAAATCTTTTACAAACAAACTATGAACTCGCTCAACTTTATGTTGATTTTTCGCATGTTTCTTTCTCAGGTTACAGTTCTAAGACAGGGCACGGTTGGAATAGGAGAACCATGAAGAGTTGAGTACTTAGTGGGCGTTCGGTTTCTAGAAGTCTTTGCTTATTTGCTTCCACTGTGCAATGACGATACCAGTCCAGTCACGCCGATGCTCTGATAATTTCGGGGTGTGACAGATTGGTATCAGAGCTATAGGTTACAGCGAATTAGGTTTCCGTTGTGATACCTAGGCTCTAACCTCACTTTCCTCTGGGAACTTAGACTATTATGACTTTGAATACATACAGAACGCCTAGTACTCGAATATGGTCTCCAACCGTTGCCGAAAAACAAGCAGTCAAAATTTTGTTTTCAAACACACGCTATTGTGATGTTTATACACGATACACGAAACAATTACATACAGTACACAACACTCTGAGAGTTTAGGAAACATGCATTTAAGACCTTCGGAACAGGGAATTCAGCCGGGTGGCTGGATCTGGTCGAGAGACCAGGGAGTCAGTTTGAGAGACTAGGAGATTCAGTCTGAGAGGCTGGGAAGGTAGTCTGAGAGACTAGGAGATTCAGTCTGAGAGGCTGGGATGATAGTCTAGTGGGACTAGGAGATTCAGTCTGAGAGGCTGGGAGGATAGTCTAGTGGGACTAGGAGATTCAGTCTGAGAGGCTGGGAGGATAGACTAGTGAGACTAGGGGAATTACTTGATTGCTTATTGGTGACTAACATGTTTATTTGATTATATGATTGATTATTTGCACATGTGTGTGTTTATTAAAGGTCATCACGTAGGAACCGCGAATATTAACTCGGGCACATATTATTATCCATATTGTCTATGATATTTTGACTTCCCGAGCAGGCAACCTACGTATAACGAAACACTAGCGCACGAGAATACATGGAACTCAATTTTACGTCAACGGATGTCGGAGTACATCACATTCTATGCAAAACGAAACACTAGCGCACGAGAATACATGGAACTCAATTTCTACGTCAACGGATGTCGGGGTACATCACCTTCTACGCGACACACAACGCTAGTGCACAGGTATACGTGAAACTTAAGCTATACATCAACGGAGGTTGAAGTACGACACATACGACTATCGAGGCGAGGCCTTTGAGAAGGAACGATGACGCAAATTTAACGACGATGCTAGATCCCTGTCAACAGGAGAACTAACGATCAGGAAACGACAACTTGTCACGCGATCCTGCAACGACACGAATCACACCATGGAGAAGACGATTGTCTCCGCATTCCCCCCCCCCCTACCTAACTAACGACGAATACGCTATGTTCGACATTCCATGGTAATGTCACCTAACAATTGGACGTCACACGAAACCCCAGGTAAAGTCCTCAAATTTCTTTTATTGAAATTTCGAATTTCACACTTACTGAGTAGATTTTTGTATCTCTACTCCTCTTAATGGTCATTGTATCACGATCATTTCTTTACAAGTTACATACATGGTTTTTCGTTGTAACCATACCTAAAGTTTTCTTGTCAATACATATATTTATTGTCGGATTGCGCTAAAATCAAGTTCGATTGTTTGAACTTCTGCATTACACATACTCAATTCAAGATACCATATGATGTATTGAAGACATCATATTCAAATTCGTTTTAACAAGAGTTTCATTTGTTCCGAGTCGTAGTAGACTTGTTTGGTCTACGACTCCAATAAGTCATTTGTTGATTTCGACACCTTGTGGTGGTGTATTCATTAACTTGAAGCTTGCGCTAAACTCGTTTACACGTCTCATGCACGGATTTAATCATTTCTTTATTAATTTGTTTTAAATCCGCTTTGAATTATCATATTAAAGCAGTCTTAACACAATCGTGTGTTAAGACAATGGTACACAAATTCATTTCATATTCCGGTGTACCTCATAACGGTTCTTTCAACATCGATCGAATGCTTTGCGACATTCATTGCTTCTTCACCTTCGATCGAAAACATTATTTCATTGATGTTCAGATTTCAATTGAAAATTCTATGATGTCATTTGAAACAAACTTTCAGATTCGCCTTATTACGCTTTCATTTGACTTCAAACACGGTGGATTTGTTTGATCACCGCTATTATTGAATTATTTAAATCACTACGACCCTTGTGGTGTCAGCACAAACTTGTAGCTTGGGCTAATTATGATTGAGCGTTTTATGCAAAACACAGGTGATACTTGTTCGATCACCTCTATTATTAAATTGTTTCATTCATTACGATACCTTGTGGCGTCGGTATGACTTACAGCTTGCGCTGATCACGATCGAACGTTTCATGCAAACTATTACTTTTGAGATTGTTGATTCTAAGTTCATCCAGTGGATGTTATTGCTTCTAGAACTCATTTACACGTTGTAAACGTTCATATGGAATTCGATTGGTCGAAGTTCCTGTTCATTGTTGAATCCCTGTTAACTTAGTCACATTAGTGACTGTACCTATACGTCTCGTTTCTGTTGACATCAATTACTGAGACATATTTCTTTTAAACCGATGGGTTCTTATTGTTGAGGAATGTCATTAAATTCACCTGATTCGAATAAGTCTTGTTTCGATTACATGGTCATTCACTTTGTTATTATTCGGACTTACCTGCGAACAACACAATTCTGAGGAGATAACATAGTTTAAATTTCGAGGACGAAATTTCTGTAACAGGGGGAGAATGTGACAACCCGTGATTTACGGCTCCTAATTACGTGATTAAAAGGCGATTAACGCGATAATAAATAGTGATTAAGGCAAAAATTGACTTAACTAGGTCTTTGGAGTGCCTAGGAACGTCTATCCGGTTCTACAGTGCGCGTGTGACGATCTGCGAAGAGACTGTTGAAAATTAAACGGTAATAAACTGAAACCGTACGAAATACTGATGACACCGACAAATATGGATATTACACGAATATTTTACTCTTATGGAGTTTGGGTCGCGATAACTGGTCTCGTAGGAATTACGGGCCACTTGCTCATAAGATGGGCTTGTGGGCCCTGGGCCCAAACCCAAAACCCACAAGCCTAAACCAGCACATAATATACTAGATCTTTTCTATAAGATTTTTCTTGTAAATCTGTCCAATATCACTTCAAGATCTTGCAAAATCCTACCAAAATCTATTCAAGAGATTTTGTCCCTAAATTTGAAAACACACAAGATTTCTTAAAATCTTAACAAAATCCTGTCAAATCTCTACAAAAGATTTTTGCAAATCTTGACAAATCCACAAGATTTACACTAGATATCACCAACAACTCTATAAAAGGGTATCTTTATCCTTTTCATTCTCAACAATTACATACACACATACAAACATAAGCTTCACTATCTTTCCCTCTCGGTTATAATTTGCAAACACAAGGAGTTTTATTTTCTTTTTGTTTCCAAAGCACATATGAAGAACCAAAATAATCTCATCAAAACTCCCTGCAACCCACACAGACTCAAACATAAAATTCAAAAACCCTTTCATCCCTACAACTAAACTTCTCTGCAACATGAAAACCCAAACCAAACACCCCCAACCACACCTTTCAACCCCACCCCCCCCCCCCCTCTCACCTTCGATGAAACAACCGGCCGGTACCGGTTAACTGGCGGCCGACGAGCACCCCCTCGACCCAGAAACGGACCGCCACCACCACCACCACCGTCCGGTGGTGGTGCGGCGACGGCAACGAGAGATAGAGACGGGAGAGAGAAAGCTGAGGAGAGAGAGAGAGAGAGGGAAACGGCGAAGGAGAGAGGCGGAGCGTAGGTGACGGTCCGGCGGTCCTTGTCTAAGACCGCCGGTCGATTCGTTTATCCGGTGGTGGTTTCGTTCTCTGACAGGATCTCTGATGATGCTTGTGATGTTCTGATTTGGGTTCGGGTTCAGTCAGTGACGGTGGTGGTTCGGCTCGACGACATGAGCTTTTCAGAAGTGGTTCGGGTCAGCCGCGGTTCAGAAAGTTCGAGTCCCGGTTCAACAGTGGATATATCTAGAGTCAGATTCTTGGTTCAGGTTATGTTTTGGTGTGGGTTCACGAGTTTCAGCGGTTAAATCCAACAGGTTCAGGCTCGAATCAGTCCGACTCAGCCCGACTCGGCTCGACTTAGTCAACTCAGCTTACGGGTCAACTCAGTGAGTCAACCCGGTCAACTCAGTTGACTCGGCCAACTCAGCTAGCGTTTCGACACGAGAAGATGGTAAAGATTTTACGGCACAATTCATTTCGTTATTCTTATACTTCTATTTATTTTCGCGTGAGAAACGAGCTCGAACCGATAGTGTTTAGTTTATAATTTGTCGTCTTATGAAAACTATATATATTGATGATTGAATATTGTTGAATTTTTGAAAAACGACGACAACTTGTGTTGTCGGGAACGTCCAAAAACAGAGGAAACTCTGCCCGTTTTTCGAGAAAATCTGTAAAAACAAAACATGTTTTATTGAAAAACGACAACCATCGATACCAAGCGACTTTTATGAAAACCAATACAAATGTGTATATATTATTTCAACGACACTCTATAACGTACAAGAGACAACGATAACACGGATTATTTTTATAAAGACAAATATGGTTTATTTCAAATCTACAACAATACGACTTTTTTTTATATAAAATAAATAAATCATATATATTTGATTCAACATCAAATAATCCGACTTCTTTTATGAAATGAATAGTTTATATATATATATATATATTTGTTTCAAATGACAACACTGAACGACTTTTGAAAGCAACGATTCGGAAACTATTTACAACAAATAAATATAGTTATTATATTTATTTGAAACTTTGGAAATTTGACGAATTCTTTTATAAAAATAAATATAACTTATATATTTATTTTAAACAACATACAACACAAGTTCTTTTATAAAATAGATATAGCTTATCTATTTATTTCAGACTTCAAACAACTCGACGATCCTTTTGAAAAATAAATATATCTTCTATATTTATTTCAAACGCCTAAACGGCACACTATATATCATATGTATCGCTTACGAGTTTATTACATGCTATTTTTCGTATGACATACACGACGACTTCTCAAGGCGACTAATGAGATTCTACCGATATATTTATATATTTTATATAAATATTTATTTATTCTTAAATCTCTCGAGGACAAAAGTCCTTTCAAGACTTATTAGTTTTTACCAACAATAAGCGAGACTTAACAAGTATAACTTAATCATTTTCATTAAGTTAACAACGTACCGTCAAATCGTTCGATTAACGATTCGGTAGAGCTCGGTGACACGTAGTTAGTTACCGCTTTTATTTAGAAACTTATTAGATATTCCATGTTAGGAATATTGTAGAATGCACACTAGCGAGTCTCACTTTGGAAACGACATCAAGGAGTCGTAATTAGCTAGCTTTGCACAGGAATATTCAGGCGAGTTCATAACCCCCACTTTTTACTGTTTTACATTTTTGTAAATGTTTTCGGGGTGGAAAGACATGCACGTTTTGCAAAAACATACAAAGTTTTGAACTAACACAAAACTCGCATTTCTAAATCATATTACGAAGGGATTTCGAGGAACACAAATGATTTACGAAAGGTTTATACTAAACATACCGGTTTTCAAACAAACGTATCTTTCGGAATATGCATACCCACGAATTCTAGTTTTCTAAACTACGGGTAAATACAAGAAGCACTCTTGGTGAGAACGAGTACCAAGTATGATGCAAATGCTTATTTTTGAAATGTGAATGATTTTCGGTCAGGGTGACCAGGGATTCGGTCAGGGTGACCAGGGATTTGGTCGGGGATACCAGGGATTTTTATACATGGTATGATTAGCGTAAGGAGGGTTTACTACTTAGATCATGTGAGTGGGTAGGCGGGAACTGGAGGCCATTAATCCTCATTGTAGGACCGAGGGACAGGAGCGGTAGATCTATCTGGGTGTAGCGAGCCCAGCCCCCAGGCCAAACAGAACGGACCTCGGGGTGACTTTGTGCCCGACGCATAAATTTGCTAGGTTTGAGTCTTCCTACTTGCACTTCACACATACCATTGGCTTTGCAAACCATTGGTGATCTCTTTATTTCCTTATTTGCTACATACCAGGGATTTTATACTTACGGAAAATACTTGTTCATACAAATTAAATACCATGTTTTATACAAAATTTAAAGCACAGGATTATGCGGGTATGGAGTCAAAGTCAGGGTGGGCATTGACGGTTATGCGAACTTTACAAATACATGGTCTTTATGAACATACTGTGTTACAAACACAACGTTTACCATTGGCTTTGCAAACCATTGGTGATCTCTTTATTTCCTTATTTGCTACATACCAGGGATTTTATACTTACGGAAAATACTTGTTCATACAAATTAAATACCATGTTTTATACAAAATTTAAAGCACAGGATTATGCGGGTATGGAGTCAAAGTCAGGGTGGGCATTGACGGTTATGCGAACTTTACAAATACATGGTCTTTATGAACATACTGTGTTACAAACACAACGTTTCCATATAACTTGGCAAGAAAATGATTTTTAAATTCATTTTCTCAATACTATTTCAAAAACCGGTTACTCCAAAGATTTATTTCAAATCTTTCACAACTCAAAAGATTTATTTCAAATCTTTTACAAACAAACTATGAACTCGCTCAACTTTATGTTGATTTTTCGCATGTTTCTTTCTCAGGTTACAGTTCTAAGACAGGGCACGGTTGGAATAGGAGAACCATGAAGAGTCGAGTACTTAGTGGGCGTTCGGTTTCTAGAAGTCTTTGCTTATTTGCTTCCGCTGTGCAATGACGATACCAGTCCAGTCACGCCGATGCTCTGATAATTTCGGGGTGTGACAAGCGGCGCCAAGATTACCCACGGTGGGTCGTAGGTAATCCATGAGGGTACGTTAATCCGCCATTGGAAGTGGGTCCCCCGAAACTTTCTCTTGGTTTTTAGCTTTAAGTCTTTTTCTGAGAAAGCGTTCGGGTTCTTCTAGAGGTTCTTTTATGTCTCTACTAGAACTGGAGCTCATACACTACGTAGAAAGTTCAGATGTGGCGCTTGGGTTCCAAGTCCTGCAATAAAAACAGAAAAGAACGTTGGTCAGAAGGTTCACCACGGCCCCGTGCTCTGGTGAGCACGGCCCGTGGTCGGAGATACAGTAGTTGTTTTCCGGATCCCTGTTACTGGGGAGTTTGACACGGCCCCGTGCTGCACCGACACGGCCCCGTGTTCAACTCACTGTAACTCGGAAAATAAAAACTGCCAGTAATAATGCAGAGCACGGTCCCGTGTCTGACCAGGCACGGCCCGTGCTGAGCTCTACAGAACTGAAAATCTAAAAAAAATCTAAAAAAAAATAGAAAAATAAGTAAAAACGATTAGGCCGCTGATTCCTAACTTTCTTAAAATCCTTGTGTCCCCGGCAACGGCGCCAAAAACTTGATGTGCGTAGTGCGTGGTAGGTTTTTAATGTATATTTAAGCCCTTTTTTACACGTTAGCCAAGTTTTAAATTTATAAAACACGATATTTACTAACACTAAACACACATATGGGAAAGTGCACCCATCGTGAGCGTAGTATAGTGTTGGTAAGATACCGAGGTCGTCCAAGGACACAAAAGCTTTTAGTACCGGTTTATCATCAACGTCTAATCAAATCAAAAGTTAGAAAAAAGGTTTTTAAACAAGAAAAATAAACTAACTAAAATGCTGAAAAAATAAAATAAAATAAACAGATAGACAAGATGAATCACTTGGATCCGACTCGTGTGTAGTGTAACCTTTGATTATTTCCGCACTTTTGCACTTTTTAAGAGATTATCTTAGTTATTGTAGTAGGCCCCTCTTTTGAAGGTGACGTTACCCTCAACCCAGTAGTTTGAGTCAGTAAGGATACAATCCTAAAGGGTCGGATTATTGAAAGATAATTAATTAAGTTATTAATGCATAATATGGTAGGCCCCTCTTTTGAAGGTGACGTTACCCTCGGCTAAGTAGTCTGAGTCAGCAGGGATACAGTCCTAAGTAGCCGGGTTAAAGTATTAATAGTAGCTTACATATGAGGGGATCAAAGAGTTTGGACCCCCGCCATCCAATACCAGTGGGTATTGAAGGAGGTCCTACTATATTTGACCCAGGTCCTTGCAGGATCTATACACTGAACAAGGCAAGACTCTTACCAAACCGTTCCCTTAACCCCCGACCAGGTAGCCAACATATCTCCATATAGACCGTGGAGATATGAATGGTGAAAATCATTTATTTTATATAGATAGTAAAATAATGCCAAGACACCACGGACAAACGATAAGGAAGAACCACCTTCAACATAAGAAACTAGTTATTAAAGTCATTAATACATAACCAAATAAAAAGTGCGAAAAGATTAAAAATAAAAAGTATTACACTAAACACTTGTCTTCACCAAGTGATGTAAGAGCCTTAGGCAAACATGGCCTTTGATTGTCAAGAACTCTTACGATCAATCTTGGATCCCGAGACGACTCACACACTCTATGATGGATGATGGATGATGGTGGTGGATGATGGTGTTATGGTGGTGGTGGAGTGTGGGTGAAGTGTGAGAGAGGTGGTGTGCCAAGGGATGGTTTGCAAATGAGCCAAGCACCCCTATTTATAGCCTGAACTGCAGCTCGGGCACGGCCCCGTGTCCATCCTCCTTCTCTTTCTTCATTAATTGCAGTTTTTCTGCATTAGTTGACCACGCCCCCGTGTCCGCTGGGCACGACCCCGTGTGCAGAAGCGTATCTGTACTATCAAGATTTCCTCAGATTCTGCGAATCTTAGAGTTGACCACGGCCCCGTGTCCGCTGGGCACGCCCCCGTGGTGGGTGATAGAAGCTTCTACAGCTTTGTCTTTTCTGCAGACACTTGGGCACGCCCCCGTGCTCACTGAGCACGGGGCGTGTTCAGCCTTCTGTTTTCTTGTTTTGCTTGGGAAGATGCTGTCGGGGGGTCGGGCATGCCACGTTTATTCCTTTTCTTGTATTTTTGTTAGATTTAGCTGCCTTTTTGCTTCTTTTGTTCATTTGAGCTCATTTAATCCTGAAAATACAAAAGGAAGACAAAAACACACTTTTTCCAACATTAGTACTAAAAAAGGGTTAGTTTTATGCCTCAATTGATGTAATTTATATGTTGCATTTTGCACACATCAACGACATAGGAAGCATCCAAACCTAGGTGTTTTTTAACATCGTTTACCCTACGACTGTGACCCAAAGCACTCCATGACTGTGTGTTGTCAAGAGAGTGAGGTTGCCCGGACCTGTTAGATCTAACCCTTGTTCTTTCGGTCTAAACTAGATTGATAGTGCTTACGTATACCCTATTCGTGACATGATCTATGTAAGATTCCTTTGTTTTAAACATACCAATTTGTACATGTATTTTCCCCAAAGTTAAGAAAACAGTAAAAATGTTTGAAAGTGGGAACATGAACTCACTGTTTTGCGTCTCGTGCGTCTAGCTTCACCGGCGTCCGCTACTTGAATGTCGTAACCTATAGACGTTCTAAGTATGTTAATCACCTAACTTGTAAATCTCTAAGTACAAGTTACCATTTGGGTTTAATGTGTCTTACATGTTTATGTTCTTGTATCCTTAGTGTATATATTTTACAATATATTTAATGTTGTATTTGTTATACGTATTTTTATCCCAAAAATATATATTTGTGTAAGTAGGATTTGAAAATGTTATATGTTAAAAAATAATATATTTTTTATTTTTCCCAATATATGTTACTTGTATTGTTTTTCAAAAATAAATATAAGTAACTTGTTAAATAATATTTCTAATATTATTTTTTGTATAAGTATACTTTGGAAAGTATACTTGTATTTTAAGTGTAAATACTTGTGTATTTGTATTAATTAACCAAAATAATTTCTTTGATTTTTATTACTTTCTGAAATTTTATTTTCTTAAAAATAATATTTTTAAGGTTTATTGGTTATACATATATTTTGTCATACTTGTCTAATTTTATAATTCTTCCATCACTTGTAATAATTTTTTTATATAAGTCCATAAATATGTAATTGGTCCAATAAGTCCAATAATTGTCCAAGTCCATAATTTTGTAGGAAATATATGAATATTGATATATATATATATATATATATATATATGTGTGTATTTGTATTTGACCATGTATTCTTATATAGGTAATTTTGTATACTTGTATCATTGTGTATTTCTTAAGTATTTGTATGTGTATTTTTGTAGTATACTCCTTTGGAGTATTTAATGTATTTTTCAAGTTCCTAACACATTAATACATATAATACACATAATATACATTTAGCACATAATTTTATGACCACTATATATATATATATAGTTATATATCCCTAAAAGTATACATACTTAATATTATTTTTATACTTGAAGAAAACCTTATTTCTTACTTGTAATTTTTGTATAAATATTAGGAAACCCTTGTAAATATTTTTAGGTGAATTTTTGGGGAATAAGTTTCACCAAAACTTATATTTGTCTAAGTGTCAAAATTTTATAAAAATTTTGACATAGTTTCCCCTAAAAATTGAGGTTTCCCATGTTTTCAAAACATGTGTTTATTTTCTTTTCATCACCAAAAATCAATTTCCAACAATTTCACAAGTATCATACACTAAAATCATCATGAAAAACCTTATGATGAACTTGATTTTTGTTAAAAATGTGTAGTCTTTTAGATCTACACTTTACATACATGAATCTTCCAAAAACAAGTGTTCTTGTTAAATTTTAACAAACTTTTTATGAAACTTTAACTTACTAAATAAACCATCCATAAGTTTTAGGGTTTAAAAACCATGAAAAAACATATTATTTTTATGTTCATTTTGAAGATCTTTATGTTCATCATCAAGTTTCATCATGGATCTTTCAAGTTTCATCATGGATTTAAACTTGTTAGATCTAAGCTTCTAACAAGCTTACACATGATGGATTCATCATTCACAACTTTATCACATACATCAAACAACTTCAAAACAACTTGTTTTCACTTAGATTATGTTAGATCTTCATGTTACCATCTTTAAAAGTTTATGTTCTTTGAAGGTGTATCTTGTACATAAGCTTAACATGAAGTAAAATAGAGATTATGAAGCTTACTACTAGCTCTAGTGGCTAGGGAAGTGGCAAGAATAAGAACAAGATGAAGAATGAAGAAAATAGTTGGATAAAAGCTCCTAAAGGTGGTCCTTCAACTTCCTTTGCTCCTAGCTTGCTTAGATCATCTTCATACACCTTTGAATCACCTTAGATATGCTTGAAAGTAATAAGAAAATGGTGGTTGTATGTGGAGTGGGTGTGGCCGTGAGGTAGGAAGAGAGAAAGGAAGGAGATGTGAAAATTTTGAATGTGAACTTATGAGAAAATGAGGTCTTATGGTCATAACTTATATTCATCCAACAATCTAATATCCACTAGTTCTCTTGTCCCATGTCTAAGCATCAAGATTAATATTTTAATGCAAAAGTGGGTGTGGGCCATGTTGGGGCCGGTTGGAACAGGGGGGGTAAATTGTAATTTTTTTGGTAGTTTAGGGTATAAGATGTAAATTAGAAGGTTAATTGGAAGGTTAAGTATGTTTATATGTTTTGATGATTTTTAAGGTGTTTTAGCATCATAACTAGCTTTAAATCATAAAAACGATGCTTCTAGTCTATTTTTGGCGTTTTGGTAGTGTCCGGTTATTTGTTCGGTTATCGGTTCGTTAAAGTGCTAAATAGTGCATTTTTGCAATGTATGAAGTACCTTTTGTGGCAGTTTTTATTCCCAACACTTTACAAGTTATTCTGGACATTTAAACCTTAATTCTGCATGTTATTTTGATGTTAAATTGCCTTTTTGCTGAATTTCTACAGAATTCTGCATTTAAAGTGTGTTTCGGGTACTTTTTAGTGTCTGTTTTAGCTTCCGGAAAGTGTTTATGTTAACCTTTGTTCACCTACTTAGTTTTTGTAACACCTCGTAAAATCACGTCCAATGATATGTTGACACGTGTACTAAACCCTAATAAAGTCAAACGTTGAATTTGAGGGACTAATTTTGTGAAAAATCGAAAACTTTGAATGCGAAAGGACTAAAAGTGTCAACATGCTTAAACTAAGCCTCTGAATGACGTTACACGGTATTCATAGGCACAAATGAGCCACTTGTTGATCGAGAGTAGCCGTTTGCGTAATTATTTGAAAGTCAAAGGGTTAAAAGTGTCAACATGTTAATTCTTACCTCTGAGTGACCTTTTAACAAACAGAGAGCTTCATGATGTGTGTTTATACTCTCGCGAATATCAAATATTGGTCATCTAAGGCTTTTATGCCCATAAGTGACGTTTCGCGCAACTTTGCAAGTTAAAGGGGTTGAAAGCGTCAATATGTTTAAATATACCTCTTAATGACCTTTTAATGAACCTGAGGTATTATGAAGTGCAATTATACTCTTGAGAATGCTTAATATGGATTGCACAAGTCTTTGATGCTATTAAACGAATAAATGCGCAAGTTTGCGCGTTAGAGGGACCAAAAGCGTCAACTTTTAAAACTACACCTTTGGGTGACATTTTAAGCGAACGGGAGCGTCATAATATTTAAGCATATGCTCGGGAATGCTCAATATGGACCACTAAAGGCTTAGATATCGTTAAACGATATTACACGCTACTTTGTGCGATTAAGGGACTAAAAGCGACGACTTGCGAAACTACGCCTTTGAGGGACCTTTTGAACAAAATGAGAACTCCGCAACGCTCAGCCGCATCCCTGGGTATGCCTAAGATTTTACGTTAAAGGATCTTATGCTTGAAATTAATATTACACATATATATAGAAAGTTATGCGCTAAAAGGTCATTTTCGAAAGATAAGAAGTGATTAAAACTTAGCAGGGGTTATAACTACCAAACCACAGAATTTGCTGCCTGGGCTGACCCTTGTCACAAGCCACAACTCAGGTCTGGGCCTGAATCCTTCTCTCGGGCCGTCTGAACAGCAAAACAGCAACTGTTATGTTGTTAATTATGAACATAAATGATTGCAGGGACCAAATCAGCTCCTTCTCTCGGGCCGTCTGAACAGCAAAACAGCAACTGTTATGTTGTTAATTATGAACATAAATGATTGCAGGGACCAAATCAGCACATCTGCCAAACTTTTAATTCATCAGACCTTAGGTCGCGGGCCGCGACCGCTAGGCTTGCTGCCTACGCGGGCTGCGAGCAAGCTGTACAACAGCAGCAGTTGTTTTTAAACTGCTGTTTTGTGGCCTGGTTTGTTCTTCACACATATAAAACCATTAAACTTATACCATGGGCATGTTAACTGATTTAGAAACTGGTTTTACACCTGTTAAGATCTCACAAACCCCTTGGAACACTTGTCAATCATCCAAAACTCTTCAAAAACTATAAATAGGTGGTTTCTTTCATCCATTTCATTGCACCAATTCTCCAATCTACATATATCTCAACTCCAAGAGGATCCTGAACTTTTTGGGAACCTCCTTTCAGTCCATAGGACCTTGTGTAAGTGTTCTTTTGTAACACCTCGAAAATTCACGTCCTATAATGTGTTGACACGTGTCATATGTTTAAAACGTGTGAAAGAATATTATAGAAGGACTAAAGTTGACAAACATGGAAAGTATGTGAATATACGTATTCTAAGTGTCAACCGTGAATAAATATAATGTACATTAACCCTACATGATGCTAATACCTTCAAACGAATAAATCATGGATCGTACGAAGCTAAAAGTGAGAGATTTCAAACTACAGGGACTAAATGTGTCAACATGTTTAAATTATACCTCTGAGTGACCTTTTGACAAACTCGAAGCTTTGTAACTGTTAATTAGGCTCACTAGAATGTACGATATAAATTTCGTAAAGTTTCGTTGTCGTATGAGAAAGTTGTGATCAAATTCGTGTGCGAAGAGTTAAAGCGTAAACGTTGGAAGTTAGGACTTTTCGGGTAACAATAATGTTAACCGGGGACTTGGCAAAGTGGGCATATGTTTTAAAACCTTTATAGATCAATTATGAGGGTTTACAAGGCAAGAAACAAGTGCCTAATCGATTTTTGAAGAGCCAAGGATCAAATCGCAAAAATCAAAAATTAAGATTTGTGCAGACATTCCGTCGCGACACGCGAAGCCCGGAGGTGGAACCTTCTCGACAAGCGACAGTCTTCGCGACACGCGAAGCCCGGGGTGGAACCCGTCGCGACACGCGGGGGAACTGCCAGTTCCGAATTTCTTGGCTGTTGTCTGCTGAGTGCAATCTGCTCGACCTTTAACCGATTTTTCACATAAAGGGCGACCCCTAGACACCCCCTAAGCACTAGAAACATGTGTTGATCAGTTGTGGTGGGTGCTAGACCTTGGTGTCAACTTCTTATGGTGGATTAAACACTATAAAAGGAGCATGAACTTGCAACATTCTTCACACCTTCACCTGCATTTGTGGATCACTTCTGGAGCTCAAACTTCCTCTCAAGTGTTCTCTAATCAAGCCTAGGACTTCAGTAAGTGTTCTAATCATTTCTAAATTGAGTTTAGCTTAGTTATTTAGCTAAAAGTCAAACCGTCGTAATTACGGTTTGACTTCGAGATTAGTCAACAATGGCTCAGTCATATCTCGAATTAAAAGTAGTTATAAGTTGGTATTTATGTGGGTAATAAAACCTCAAAAGGGTTTCCCCTGATCACCACTCTAACCAGGTCAAAAGTCGGGTCAAACTTATATTTAAAAAGTCAACAGGAAGCCTAAAATGCTATTTATGCATAATTAACATTGTAGATCATATACAACCTGTTGGATCATTATTATAACTTAGTAATAAGTGCAAGGACATGTCTAAACATGTTCAACCCGACAATTTCCTATTTAGACCCGGTTCGGAACCGAAAGTCACATAGTTTGACTTTCACTTTGACTTTCAGTTCTGACCCGTTTAGGCATGTTTTAGAAATGTCTCAGGGCTTTAATTGGATTAGGTTACATGTTAGTACAACCCTCTGTGATGTTACACCTTGGTTCATTAGTTATCCAATTAATATGCGTGTTTCCGTTAATTGCTCATATGTTGACCATTATGCCCTTATTACCTTAAAACGTGATTTTTGGAAATGTAAAAGAGTAGAAACTTTAATTACTGATATATAAACTTGTATGCAAAGTTTGACATCAGTTTGACTTGTAGATTAAGAGTTATGCTCATTGTCGCAAATTTAAAGCTTTATGTTAATAAAACGGCGTAATTAGTGTATAGCCTAGTTAAGCCTACTTTTTGATACCAAATCTTTTACCCACTGATGTAATATATTATTTTGGGATTTTTAAAGATTTTTAATTAATTTTAGGCTGAGCATAACTAGTAGTCGTAGGCTTAATCCGGTAATTGTCAGTTTTGCCCTTACGGGCCATAAAATGAGTTTTACATATCTAAATGACTCCAAACCTTTTGCTACTGATCACATATGATAAATAAATTATTTTAAGCCTTCTGGAAATATAAAAATATCAAATTTAAGTATCGAACCCGGAAATGGTCTTTAATCGCCTTAATTAGCGTTTTTAACGCATAGTATGTATTAAAATCATATTGAACATACCCGGGTTGATACCTACTGATATTTTAGGAAAATAAGAATATGTTAACAGTAAACAAGGGTTGATTAACTCAGACTCCGGTTTTGAGCTTTTCGGCTTGTGAGAAATTACCAAAATGCCACTACGGTGCATAATTGGTTATAACTGATAGATTTCACACATATACTTTAACCTACTGATATAACTTAGCAAATTGAGTATATTTGATGATTACATCAGACCTGTAACTCAGATTGTTACTTAAACTCTTTTATAAACTTTTAAATGACCAAACTACCCCTACGGGGCCTAGTTTGTGTTTAAACACGTTTCGGGCATAATGAAAGACATCTTACTGATGTCACAACATATTTGAAGCATATTAACTTAGGAAACCTGTATATGGCTCTTACGGATACCCGTTACACCTATTACGCGTTCGGTTCGGTTTATGTAACAAGTTTACATAATTTAGCCGAAACGGGTCAAACCTTATCGGTTTAATCTCAAAATCCAGAATGTGCATGAAGGACCCATATTAAACAAGTCTCTGAACTTGTCGGGTCTAAATCACATTCTATCCGGTCTTCGCTTAATCGTGCGTACGAACCGTATCTTTGAAACTAGCCGGTCTAAGCTTAAGCTTAATTAAAGGCCCGTTAGGATTCTAATAGGTTATATTAAACCTTCGTTCCGGATTAGGAGAACCAGTAAAAGCTACGTGCATTTTGCTTATTGTGATTAATACTTGCTCAGGTAAATACTTTTAACTTATTTTACCTATACGGGCTTGGGTTACGGTATATAGCATACCGCTTGATCGGGCATCAAATCTCCACCGTTAGGTGGGTAGTTGAATAATTTGATCGGCTCGTTTAAACAGTCTTGTTACTTAAAGCCTTTGGGGGGTTAATGACCATGTCCCGGATATCCTTAGCATCATTTTACGAAATGGCCACGACTTAAGCGCGGGGTGTAGGCGTACACCCGTCAGTGCATAAAAGAATATTGTGGTGTGTCTATTGATCTTTAACCCGGACAAGATCCGGGCTACTGAACGCACAAGCAACATGTAATTCGTTCACAAGATTATAATATTAAATAATTCTCCCAAGT
>JARYGA010059827.1:0-86617 GCA_030545235.1 Helianthus tuberosus
AAAAAGGGTGTTTGGTTTGGGTTATGAAATGAAAAGGTTTAGGCTCAAAGGGGCTAACTAGGGGGATTTTGGGTAGGTGGTAAAAAAAGAAAAATAATGGTGTAGAAATAAAAAGGGTTAGTCCTAATGCCACCATCATTTACTTACTCGGGTTTAAGTTGGTAAGGACCGGGAATGTATCGTCATGGCAAGTTCTAGAGTCGTAAGAATCAAGCGGCTATTCACACAAGAAACGAAAATGAGCATTTAGTTCTAATGATATGTAATTGTATGCTCAATAAAGGCTCAAAAACTCACTTTTGTGGGAATGGGTTTTTATGTGATCAAGTATATATAATCAAATTTTAACTAAGCTTGTCATGCCTTTTCATAATTTTCTTATGTTGGTTCTTTTTATCACGACGCTATCGGTTGTAAATTTGTAAAAATATAACCTTTTTAAGAACTTGAATTTCCCGAATTAAACCTAGACAAGTAAAAAAATTGAAAATTTTTGAAAAAAATTGGGGTGATTAGCGATTCCAATAGAGTTTTGTGTAAGGCTTGTATTTAGGACTTGCAAGATTCAAGGTTTTAGCATCCCCCCCCCCACACTTAAATTACACATTGTCCTCAATGTGTCCCAAAAATAAGTTTTTAGGTTGATTGAATGTGTAAAAAGCAAAAATTTTGTGTTACTGGGCGCTGAACACGGCCCCGTGTGATCCGGGCACGGCCCCGTGTTCAAGTGCCAGTAACAAAATTAAAACAAGAGAAACAGAAGTCTGGACACGGGGGCGTGTTGGGTGAACACGGCCCGTGTCCAGTTACCTGAACTGGGTCTTTTTCTGCAGACTGTGCAGCACGGGGCCGTGTTGGGTGGTCACGGCCAGTGCCGAGCTTACTGTAAACGAAGAAATTTGTTGGACGGTTCTGTTTTCCTGTATGGAGTGCTGGTTCAAGTTTCCCTTGCATCCTTTGCCATCTCAAGTGTGTTTTATTCCTGAAAATTAAAACTAACTAGAAAACAAGAAAATTAATCTAAACTAAACTAAGGATAGTTCCGTGGAATGCCTCCATGGTGCGCCACGTTTATAAGGGTCTTTGGCTAGACCCAAAGCCTGGTCATATGTTACCCAAGTGGGATGTATTGCATCCCATGTTACACCGTCGGAGAGCGTCATCCAAGCTTGAGTCTATGACCTTCATGTAGTTGACCGGATCTTCTTCCTCTATCTTCTTTCCACATTCAAACTTCACTTCCTCGTCCCCAAACTTCAATGTTAACGTTCCGTCATTCATATCCACCACTGCTTGGGCGGTTGCTAGAAATGGCCTCCCGAGGATGAGAGGGACATCGGTGTCTTCTTCCATGTCTAGGATGACAAAGTCGGTTGGAAAAACGAAGTTGTCAACCTTGACCAGTAGATTTTCAGTGACACCTTGCGGAAATTTGACGGACCTATCGACGAGTTGTATGCTCATCTTTGTAGGGCTTGTTGTTCCTAGGCCGAGTCGTTTGAACATCGATGTGGGCATGAGGTTAATGCTAGCCCCAATATCGGCTAATGCATTACGAACGAGGGACTTCCCAATCGAGCAAGGAATTGTGAAGCTCCCGGGATCGATTTTCTTTTGTGGAAGTTTGTTGAGTACTAAAGCGGAGCATTCTTCGCCTAAGTTAACTAATTGCAATGATTCAATTTTCTTTTTGTGAGTGAGGAAATCCCTCATGAATTTTGCATATTTAGGCATTTGGGTTAGGACCTCAATAAAAGGAATATTGACATGCAATTGTTTTAGTAAACTTTCAAACTTTGCGAATTGCTCATCGGTCTTTTGACGATTTAACCTACCGGGGTATGGAATTGGAGCCGTCTTGGTGGGCTCTTGATCTGGTGAAGAAGCCTTTTCTATTTGAGGTGTAGGTGAAGTCGTGCTTTGGCGTTGACCTCCTTCAACTGGCGGTAATGGGGCATCTTCGGGACCCACGGTTCGGTTTCTTAAAGTGATGAGGTGTACTTGCGCCTTTGGGTTGGTTTCGGTATTACTTGGTAACGCGCCTTGTGGTCTCTCGGAGAAATTTTGAGCTAGTTGATTTAATTGTTTTTCAACGTTTTGAATGCTAGCTTGTTGATTTCTAAAATTTGATTCCAATTGTTGAAATCGATCCTCGTTTTTCTTTTCGATGTCGGAGATGAGGCGAGATACGGTATCTTCAAGCCTTTCTCTTCCACCTTGTTGTTGAGAGAAATTTTGTTGTTGTTGAAAATTAGTTCGTTGGTTTTGTTGGTTACTACTATTGCCGGGATCTCTCCAACCAAGATTTGGGTGGTTACGCCATCCTTGGTTGTAGGTACCCGTTGGAGGACCCGACGGCCTAGGTCTATTATCAATGTAGTTTACCGTTTCTGTTTGTTCATCTAATTCTTTCATACAACTCCAATTTTCATGTGGCCCACCACACCCTTCACAAGCCATAACCGAGGCCGTTTTTGTCATTTCTAGCTTTTTGATTTTTGAAGAGAGGGCCTCGATTTGGGCTTGTAAAGAGGTGTTTTCATCAACCTTATGGGCGCCCGGGGCAATAGATTTATTACCTCGGGGAGTGTGCCATTGAAAATTGGTTTGAGCAATTTCCTCTATTTGATTATATATTTCATTTGGGCGACGATTACCTAAAAGTCCCCCGGAGCTTGAATCAAGTGTTTGTCTTGTGTGTGGCAACAACCCATTGTAGAAGGTGGATACTTGTTGCCATACCGCTAGACCGTGATGAGGACACTTTCTTAGAAGCTCCTTGAACCTTTCCCAAGTTTCATATAAGGATTCCCCATCCTCTTGTGAGTATGTATTAATTTCAGTCATTAATTTAGCTGTTTTAGCAGGAGGGAAATACTTATATAGAAACTTTTGGGCCAGTTCATCCCAGGTGTTTACCGAACCAACTGGGAGGGTGTTGAGCCAAGCCTTAGCTCGGTCTTTTAGTGAAAATGGAAACATCCTAAGGCGAATTGCGTCGTTTGATGCTCCATTGATCCGAAAAGTATCACATATTTCCAAGAAGTTAGTAATATGTAGATGGGGATCCTCGTCCTCAAGCCCATGAAAGGTTGCGGAGTTTTGGAGCATTTGTATCAAATGCGGCCGAAGTTCGAAGTTGTTGGCTTCGACATTCGGTGCATTGATAGCGGTGCCGAGATTGCCTACGGTGGACCGTAGGTAATCCATGAGGGTACGTTGGTCCGCCATTGGAAGTGGGTCCCCCAAAACTTTCTCTTGATTTTTAGCTTTAAGTCTTTTTCTGAGAAAGCGTTCGGGTTCTTCTAGGGGTTCTTTTATGTCTCTACTAGAACTGGAGCTCATGCACTACGTAGGAGGTTCAAATGTGGCGCCTGGGTTCCAAGTCCTGCAATAAAAACAGAAAAGAACGTTGGTCAGAATGTTCACCACGGCCCCGTGCTCAGTGAACACGGCCCGTGGTCAGAGATACAGTGATTGTTTTCTGGATCCCTGTTACTGGGAGTTGGACACGACCCCGTGTTGCACCGACACGGCCCCGTGTTCAGCTCTCTGTAACTCAGAAAATAAAAACTGCCAGTGATGATGCTGGGCACGGCCCGTGTCCGACCAGGCACGGCCCGTGCTGAGCTCTGCAGAAGCTGAAAAATCTAAAAAATCCTAACAAAAATGAAAAACAAGAAAAACGATTAGGCCGTTGATTCCTAACTTTCTTAAAATCCTTGTGTCCCCGGCAACGGCGCCAAAAACTTGATGCGTGTGAAGTGTTATATATATTAGGTGTATATTTTAAGCCCCTTTAACACTTATTTTTAGCCAAGTTTTAAATTTATAAAACATGATATTTTACTAACACTAAACACACATATGGGCAAGTGCACCCATCGTGAGCGTAGTATAGTGTTGGCAAGATACTGAGGTCGTCCAAGGACACAAGAGCTTTTAGTACCGGTTTATCCTCAACGTCTAATCAAAATAAAAAGTTTAGAAAAATGTTTTAAACTAAGAAAAATAAAAACTAACTAAAATGCTGAAAAATAAAATAAAAAGAAAAAACAGATAGACAAGATGAATCACTTGGTTCCGACTCGTATCTAGTGTAATCTTTGATTATTTCCGCACTTTTGCACATAATTAAGAGATTATCTTAGTTATTGTAGTAGGCCCCTCTTTTGAAGGTGACGTTACCCTCACCCCAGTAGTTTGAGTCATCAAGGATACAATCCTAAAAGGGTGGATTATTGGAAGATAATGAATTAAGTTATTAATGCAATATTATGGTAGGCCCCTCTTTTGGAGGTGACGTTACCCTCGACTAAGTAGTCTGAGTCAGCAGGGATACAGTCCTAAATAGCCGGGTTATAGTATTAATAGTAGTTAACTTATGAGGGGATCAAAGAGTTTGGACCCCCGCCATCCAATACTGTGAAGTATTGAAGGAGGTCCTACTAAATTTGACCCAGGTCCATTGCAGGACCTCTAAACGCTGAACAATGGCAAGACCTTTACCAAACCGTTCCCTTAACCCCCGACCAGGTAGCCAACATACCTCCATATAGACCGTGGAGATATGAATGGTGAAAATCTTTTATTTTATATAGACAGTAAAATAATGCCAAGACACCACGGACAAACGATAAGGAAAGATCACCTTTAACATAAGCAACTAGTTATTAAAGTCATTAATACAAAACCAAATAAAAAGTGCAAAAGATTAGAAATAAAAAGTATTACACTAGACACTTTGTCTTCACCAAGTGATGTAAGAGACTTAGGCAAACATGGCCTTGATTGTCAAGAACTCTTACGATCAATCTTGGATCCCGAGACGACTCACACACTCTACGATGGACAATGGATGATGGTGGTGGATGATGGTGTTATGGTGGTGGTGGGTGGTGGGTGAAGTGTGAGAGAGGTGGTGTGCCAAGGGATGGTTTGAGCTTGAGCCAAGCACTTCTATTTATAGGCTGAACAGAAGCTCGGGCACGGCCCCGTGTCCAGTGGGCACGACCCCGTGTCCACATCCTTCTCTTTCTTCATTTAATGCAGCTTTGTCTTATTAGTTGACCACGCCCCCGTGTCCGCTGAGCACGACCCCGTGGTGCAGAAGAATCTTTGTACTATGCAGATTTGCTGGATTGTGCGAATCTTATAGTTGACCACGGCCCCGTGTCCGCTGAGCACGGCCCCGTGGTGGGCAATAGAAGCTTCTACCACTTTGTCTTTTCTGCTGACACTTGGGCACGCCCCCGTGCTGGCTGAGCACGGGGCATGTTCAGGCTTCTGATCTCTTGTTTTGCTTGGGAAGATGCTGTTGTGGGGTCGGGCATGCCACGTTTTGTTCCTTTTCTTGTATTTATGTTAGATTTTGATGTCTTTTTGCTTCTTTTGTTAATTTGAGCTCATTTAATCCTGAAAATACAAAAGGAAGACAAAAGCACACTTTTTCCAACATTAGTACTAAAAAAGGGTTAGTTTTATGCCTCATTTGATGAAATTTATATGTTACATTTTGAACACATCACGTACCTTTAAAGCACACCTTTTCCGCGGGTATCACTTCCGGCGTGTCCACTTGACGTTCCGGATTCCTTGCCTAAAGAGTTCAATTCATAATAAGATTAGAACTCTTTCATAAGCTTTAACGCATTATTTCTTAACATATTCAAATCTGCGTTTTGCCCAACTTCTAACATTTTAACCCTCTTTTAGGCATTTTATCAAACACCTAGCGGGTCAGATTTTTACATGATCTAAACCAAGTTCATGACTTGAGTTTATCACCCTAATTAACTTCAATTAGACTACATGTCTATATGTTAACATCAACCACTTAGAGTTTTCCTCATAGTTTCAGTTTACACTAGAACAAGAGTTTTAATCCTAGTGTTCATCAAGTTCTACTAACATACTAATCACCCACTATGGTGATTTTGATCTATACAATTATCATGCAAGAATTTGACAAGAAATCGTCTAGGGTTTGTCCCTAAACCTTATATTACTTCCAATTTCATGTTTACAACACATAATCAAGCTCTACATTCGATTTCAATCACATGCATGAACTTTGAATCGAATGAAAATGACCTAATTCAACATACCTTATGATCCCCTTGACGAGGTGATCATGATTCCATGTTCAGATTTCGATTTTAGCTTGATTTAGGCCTTCAATTGAGAGTTTTAGTGGAAGTTAGGGTTTTAGAGAGTGAGGGTGTCGCCCCCTGTTGTTCTTGATTAACCAGAGCCCTCTAATGGGGTATTTGGTTTTGTTTTTATCAAATATTAGTAATACAAGTTTCAATTTTGACAACCTAGGCCCCTCCACTCTTATTTAGTTTATATCTTTGGCTTTTTAACTCATTCTTGTTTTACTACAAGACTCCTAACTAACTGGGTTATTTATCCTAGTTAGCTTATTCTTGTTTATTTTACACTTTATAATTCTAATATAAAGTTTTGTATTTTCGGGATGTTACAGAAATTCTAATTCGCTTGATAACCTTAAATGGTCCAACATACATTAGACTTAATTTTCCTTTCTTGCCAAATCGAACTATTCATTTCCATAGAGAAACTTTTAATAATACTTTGTCTCCAACTTGAAATTCTAATGGTGTTAGGATATGAGTTTCTTATGATTGTGCTCGTTTGATAATAATGAAGATGAACAAGAACAATTGTAGCGGAATAAAATGAAACAAACTTTAAACACACAATCAAATGAGAGAATTGCTTTCAACAAACATGTTTAACAGATAATCGAAAGATTATATTTATTACAATCTTCAATTACACTTGCATGAATGCATACAATCTTCCCTTCAGCCTGAGCTCACATAGAATGTTCGTACAAAATGACTTGTGATGAAGAGAGCTAGTAGAACAGTACAAGGTACTGTTCTATTTACAATACCGAACAAACCACTGTGGCATCTTTGCTGACGTCACCATGAAAGTGACATCTAACCTCCTAACAAACTCAAACTACTGACCTATTACAACCACTTATTACAAACATCTAATTACAATATACGAAGCATAAACAAAACAACTGATCCTTCATTCCACTGCTTAGGCTCTAGCAGTGATTTGGTCTTCAGCAGTACTTGAGACATAACAGTTGATTGAGCATCAACACTTAGTCTTCATCAGTCTTTTGGGTTAGCAGTAGTTTGGTAGGGCAGTACTTGAATCCATCAGATGTTAGAGCCACTGTCAAGGGGAAAGATCAAATACAAACATATGCTTATTCTGAATCTACTGATCTGATCCAGTTTTGGCTTTGTCAACTGTTCCTTTGGTAGGGTTCAATCCCAACAATCTCCCCCTGGAACAGATGATGCCAAAACTCTTCATTATTCTTGGATTTTTATTGCCTCATCAAATATTCCCTAACTTGTCCTTTGAATTGTAATTCAAAGTCCATGGAACTTGTATCATCCTCATCCCTGCACAGTGGAAGCTCAAGGAGATCCTGCAGATCTTCAACACCCAGGCCAAGTGCTTGTTCCCTTGATACGTGCTTCACCTCACCATTGGATTTGAGCAGAGTCAATACGTGGGTCTGTTTATCAGATTTCCACTTTAGTATTTTTGAATACAATGGGTTTCTTGGGAGAGTTTTTATTGTTAATGAGTTTGGAGATGGAGGCCTGGTTATAACACTTTGGGCAGTGTTTGCAGCTTTTGCCAATTCAGGATTTTCTGCTATCATTTGTTGAAGGACCATTTTTATAATGTAATGCCCTTGTGCATTATCTGCTTCTGTTTCATCATCCATCTGCTTTTGTTTCCTTCTTTGATAAAGGATGGCAGCAGGTGGAGCAGTGGATCTCCTGATTTATAACTTTTGTGGTTTAACTGGAACCACTGTTTCAAGATAATCAGGCTTTTGAGGAACCTTGGGATCTTTCTTTCTCAACTCTTCCAACCTTTTGTAAGTGGCTAAGACTTTATCTTTTGACCATCTTGTGACCTGATTCCTTGACCCAAGGCTTTTGAGGAACCTTGGGATCTTTCTTCTCAACTCTTCCAACCTTTTGTAAGTGGCTAAGACTTTATCTTCTGACCATCTTGTGACCTGATTCCTTGACCCATAATCAGCTGTTATCAGCTCTTCTTTCATTCTTTTCAATCTCAAAGTTCTTTCTGGTACATTCTTCTTATATTTGGCCCAGATTGGAGGAGTCTGCTTTACCTTGTTTTTGATCATATCTTGAATTCTGGCTGTTTCTTTTTCGAGCTCACTGATGCTCCATTCCTTGTACTGGTGCTTTTCTGCCCTGTACTTCTTGTAAGCCATGATATAATCAAGATAATCTTTCCTCAAGCTTTCATCATCTCTTTCAGATAGTTTTTGACAAAGGTCTTTTGAGAACTGTTCTAAAGTTCTGACCTTGGTGAGCAGGTATTGGAGATTTCTCTGAATCTCTTTATCAGACTTTCCCTCTGTTGGGATTGAACCCTACCAGAGGAACAGTTGATTAAAGCCAAAACAGGATCAGAGCAGTGGATCCAAAATAAGCAGATGTTTGTATTCATTCTCTCCCCTTGAAAGTGGCCAAACAACTGATGGCCTCTATCTACTGCTCGTCTACAACAACTGTCCTTCAAACAACTGCTGATGATTAAAGAACTGATGAAGACTAACACTGATGCTCAATCTACTGATCTGGGTCAAGCACTGCTGAAGACATAAAGTACTACTGGAGTCACAACAGTGGAAGGAGAAAGCAGTAGTTTAGTCTATTCCTTTGTATTGTAATGTAATCAGTAGTTTGATAGCAGTAGTTGTATTAGATCAGTAGTTACAGGTTGTTAGGAGGGTAGATGTCACTTTCATGGTGACGTCAGCCAACATGCTTCAGTGGTTTGCTCGTGCCTATAAATAGAACAGTACCCTGTACTGTTCTATTAGCTCTTTCACCACTTGTCTTCCTGCACGAACAATTCATTGTGAGCGAGGGGGAGTTTGTGATACATGCATGCAAAGTTGTAATTGAAGATTGAAATAAATTTAATCATTCGGTTCAATGTTAATCATGTTTGTTGAAAGCAATTCTCCTATTTGATTGTGTGTGAAAGTTTGTTTCCATTTATATTACGCTGCAATTACTTGTTCATCTTCTTAATTCTCAAACAAAAACACAATAAAAAAGAAACTCAGATCCTAACAATTGGTATCAGAGCCCGGATAGTCAAATTTGATCTAACAATCATTTTGACATAAATAGTTCAGCTCATAATCGTTGATACTATTAAATTGTTCATTTCGTTGAAGAACAGAGTAAGGTTTAATCACCGTCAAAGTTGATTAATCAGTTCCTGTAAAACAACCAGGATGACATCACAATCACAAGATGTTAATAATAACATCGGTTCTCTCTTCAAACCACCCATGCTAAAGCGAAATGAGTACAACATCTGGTAGAGAAGGATGGGTCACATCCTTGCTCAACAGAATACCGGATGTTGGAAGTCGTTTATCTTTGGACCACATGTTCCAATGGTGCCGAGTGCTGAGGATCCAAAGAAATATGAACCTAAGAAAGTTGAAAACTATACCGAACTGGACTTTCAGAAATTTGAATTTGATGCCAAGGCATTTAGCATTGTTGCATCTGCATTACCTAATGAAACTTATGCTGGAGTGTTACACTGTAACAGTGCCAAGGAACTATGGGATGCACTGAAAGAACAGTTTGGGGGGACTGAAGAAGTTATTGAAAACAACAGGGAAATTTTGAACCAACAGTATGAAACCTTTTGTCACGTTAAGGGTGAAACATTAACCCAGCAATTTTAATGATTTAGCTGTCTCATAAGTGAACTTAAACTTGTTAATACTGAATTTCCAAAATCAACCGTTAATAGCAGGTTTTTGAGATCACTTCCTGATAAATGGGACACCATTGCTTTTGTGACTAGAAATTCTGTTGAGTTCAAAGATCTGACCCTGACCCAACTTCATGGTAGACTTCTGACCTATGAAAGGGAGTTAAACCAGAAAAAGAAGTTGCAAGAGTCTGGCAAAGTTGCAGATAACTATTCATTTGGCAACACTGCTCTGTTGGGTCAAGAAGAGTCTGGCAGCAGTAAGGATCAGAGTTATGATCATTTTATTGACATAACTGCTGGTGCAAACTTCAACTCTGATCCTCACTCATCCAATTTTTCTTTCACATCAAATGGAGAACGCCAGAACTCTGATAATCTGTGCTTTGAACTCAATGACTTACAACATTTTGATCCAACTGTTCTTGAAGAAATGGACATTTTGCATCAACTGGCATTGCTAAGTGTAAGAACTAGCAAATTTTACAAAAGGACAGGGAGAAAATTCCCAGGGTTACATGGGAATCTAAAAGTGGGATTGGATAAATCCAAGATCAAGTGCTATAAGTGTAATAGGCTAGGTTATTTTGCTAGGGAATGCAGGAGTCAAACCACTGGTCCAATTATTACACATCCCAGCTCAAACCTTAGACCACAAAACCACCAAAGCACTGTGCACTATGCCCAACATACCCCTGTTGCCCATGTTAACACTGCTCACTATGCACATCCTACAACCCCTGTTCCTATGCATTATGTTCAAACCACTGTTCCCCAAATTCAGTATGTCCAAGCCCCTGCTCCCCAGGTTCAGGTGCAACAAGTTGCACCTCAACAAACTGCACTAACAGTGGTTCAACCAGACCAACAATGCTTTTTCACACAAGGGCAGGTTGACTGGAGCAGTTTACCTGAGGAGTTAGGAGATGAAAATGTTGCATTGTATGCTCAAAGCACTGCTTCTGGTAATGATATCTGTTTTGTAGCTTTGGAGACCATTCAGGAGGGGCTGGAAGCTGAAGAAGAACAGTCAAGTACTGAAACAGTGGACAAAATAGCTGAAGCAGTGGTTACTGCTGTTGCTGAGGAAGTATTGTTGGGAGAAAGTTCAAAACCCCAGATTGAACCACTGTCCGACCCCTGGTCCAAAGAAGAAGAAGAAGAAGAGAAGAAAGAAGGTGAAAAGGAAGAGAGAGCTGAAGAAGAAAGTGATCATCCATGTGATTGTGCCATGATGGCTGCAACCAAGGTATCACCTCAGGTTCTTAAAAATCTGTGTTCAGACAAATGCATTATAGCATTTGCTAACATCAAAGAAGTGAATGAAAACCTTAGGGATAGGTTGTTAACTTTTGAAGTTCAATTTGAAAAGTCATTAAAAGAACTTAAAAACAAGTTGAATGAAAAAGAAAGTGAGATTTGAAGCTTAAAACAAGAGCATAGCATAACCAAGGACCAACTCCAAACAATGATAGAAAAATATCAAGGTTGCAAAAAGGAGTTGGAAGCCACCCAAATTACTTGTGAAAAATGGGTGGAATCCTGTAAAGGTTATGAGATTATGCTTGAAAAACAGCTTGAAAGTAATGTAAAATTTGGCATTGGGTTTAGAAAAAATGACCAAGTTGAAAACAATGCTGCAAATCAAGCTGGTTCTGTTGAAATCATACCAACCAACAAGAATGGCCAAGAAGTTAAGATAACTGACAAACTTGGTAACAAAATCACCTTGGAAAGATCTGTGGGGTCCTCAACTTTTGAGGAAATTGAGAAATACCAATTTAAACCCACATGGTCTGATGAGTGTGACATTCTTGAAAATTTCAAACCAATGGACTTTACAACCACTGATGGTGTAAAAGCTCCCAAAGCAAATGTCATTCCTCTTAAAGACATCCCAACAGTGGTTCAAAAATCTGTTGCAAAGGAGTCTGAAAAGAGGAAAAAGAGAGAAAAGGTTAAAAATTTATTTTGTGATTTCTGTGAAAAGAAGAATCATCTAGCAAAAGACTGTTTTTATCTTGAATGTGTGTATCTCAAATCCGTTGATGAAAAAGAATGAGTACATTGCAAAAACATCCTTGAGTTCATCAATACCACCAGTCAAGTTCCAAAGGAATCAACCACTGTTTGTGCCAGTCCAAACAGCTGAACCAAACCTCTATTAAAAGAGATGTTCAGGTGACTGATGCACCCCCTGCTAACCAATAACGAAGAGGTAAAGGTCAACCACCATACCCAAGGGTCCTACATGTTTATGAAGCCTACAAAAGGCCCGCTAAACCAAGAGTGAATAGGCATCCCTTTGGGTATCAACAGCTGATAGGGCAAGACCCCCCAACAATGGTTAGAGAAAAACAGTTCCAAAACTGTCCAAACCCCTGAACTAACCACTGTCCATCCACCTGAACTTAACCTAGACACTGTTGAGACCCCATCCAAAGCCTTATTGGCTTTGGAGACTCTAATGAACTAACCTTTTACTTAATGTGCATGGAGCTTCTGCATGCTTAGATAGTCTTTGGTATGTAGATAGTGGAGGCTCCAGGCACATGACAGGATGTAGAGCCCTACTCAAAGATTTCAAAACTCATGGAGGGGGTGATATATCCTTTGGTAATAATAGTAAAGGGAAAGTTATGGGGTCTGGTACAGTTCAGTCTGGTAATGCTAAGTTCAAAAATGTCAATCTAATAGACAATTTAAAATTCAACCTCCTAAGTGTCTCACAAATGAGTGATAAGGGCTATGGCTCCTTCTTCACCAAGGAGTGTTGTAAAATTGTTGGACCAGAAATGGTTAAAAAGATTGAATAAATAATAAAAAATGGAAAAACCCAACCTGTTGCTCAAAGGAGTGGCAATGTCTATGTAGTTGATATGTCAAAAGAGAGCCCCAGGACTGATTTCTGTCTGTTCTCAGCTGCCTCTAACAAAGAGACATAATTATAGCACAAGAGATTGGGGCACACAAATCTCAAGAGAATCACTGCATTGTCAAAACAGGGGTTAGTAAGAGGTTTACCTCAAAAACTGTTCACCTGTCCTGAGCATTGTGTTTCCTGCATAAAAGGAAAACAACATAAAAGCTCATATAAGTCCATTGAAGAGTCCAAAACAACCAAGTGCTTGCAAATGCTTCACATGGATCTGTTTGGCCCAGTTAAAGTAATGAGTCTTAGAAAGAAAAGATATTGTTTGGTTATTTTTGATGACTTTTCAAGGTTTACATGGACTTACTTTTACACTCCAAAGATGAGACTGTAGGCTTTTTGAAAGACTTTTTTACACAGGTTGAAAAGCAGTTTGACTTACCAGTAAAAATCTTCATGAGTGACAATGGCATAGAGTTCAGAAATAAGGAGTTGGATGATTTCTGTGTGTCAAAAGGAATTATAAGGCAGTACAACATTACAAGAACACCAGAACAAAATGGGGTTGTTGAAAGAAAGAACAGAACATTGATTGAGGCTGCCAGAACCATGCTTGCTGATTCAGGTTTGCCATTAACTTTCTGGGCAGAGGCAGTAAACACTACTTGCTATGTCCAGAACAGAGTTTTAATCAACCCCAGGCATCAAAAGACTGCCTATGAACTGCTGTATAAAATAAAACCACTGATCTCATTTTTCAAAGTTTTTGGCTGCCCATGTTTCATTTTAAACTTAAAAGATTCTATCTCAAAGGTTGCAGCCAAAATTGATTGTGGTTACCATTTGGGATACTCAACCACTACTAAGGCCTACAAAGTGTTTAACACAAGGACCAAAACAGTGGAAGAGACTTTGAATGTGAAGTTCAATGAACTCTCATCAATGAAAATCCCTGCAAATCCTGCAGAACTGTTTGATCTTGATAAATTTACTTTTGAAAATGTTTCTATAAAGACTAACAGTGCAGGTCCATCACAAGATTCTCCATCAGACTTTGGTTATGAAGTCATCATTCCATAAAAAAGTCTGCATCAAATGGAAGAGCAGCAGATGTTCAAAACAGCTGTCAAAGCTCATCCACTGCTACCTCAACAGTTGTTGACCAAAGTAGCCCAACAACCCCTGCTTCCACATCATCAACCACTGTTGACAAAAGCCATCAAATAGTGGATAAAAGTCAACATGTTTTCACACCTGTTCCTCATATTCCTCCACCTCCATTTGAAGCCACTGCTGGATCACCAAAGTCACCAGCAGTGGTTAGCTCAGATGATTCACATCTGCAGCCTTCACAATTAAATGCCATTGTTCCATACAAAGGAGATCTAATCTTCTTAAAATCTCATCCACCTGACCAAATCATTGGCAACATCAGTGAAGGGGTGCTCACAAGAAGTCAATCCCAAAACATCTCTCTTTTTGCTGGTTTCCTATCTCTCCATCAGCCAGTCAAGTACCAAGAGGCACTAAAAGACAACAACTGGGTAGAAGCCATGCAAGAGGAGCTCCAACAGTTTAAAAGATAACAAGTATGGGAGCTTGTACCACTGCTAGAGGGTGTGAGTCCTATTGGCACAAAGTGGGTCTTCAAAAACAAAACTGATGAAAGGGGTATTGTTGTCAAGAATAAAGCTAGGCTAGTGGTTCAAGGTTTTAGATAGGAAGAGGGCATTGACTATGATGAAACATTTGCCCCTGTAGCAAGATTGGAAGCTATCAGACTGTTCTTGGCCTTTGCTGTCAACCACAACATCAAGGTGTATCAAATGGATATCAAATGTGCATTCCTCTATGGTAAAATTCAAGAAGAGGTATATGTTTGTCAACCTCCAGGCTTTGAGGATCCATTTAATCCAAATCATGTCTACAAGCTAAATAAAGCTTTGTATGGACTAAAACAAGCACCTAGAGCCTGGTATGAAACTCTTTCCACCTTTCTACTTTCCATTGGTTTCACAAGAGGTAAAATAAACAAAACACTGTTTTTAAAATGGAGAGGGAAAGATTTGATGTTTGTCCAGATATATGTGGATGACATCATTTTTGGAAGCACATGTAATAAAATGTGTGAAGAGTTCAGACAACTCATGACAGCTAAGTTTGAGATGAGTGCAATGGGTGAACTCCAGTGCTTTCTTGGTTTCCAAGTAAGGCAGCTGCAAAATGGCACTTTTATCTATCAAGGCAAATATGCCGAAGAACTTTTAAAGAAATTTGAGATGGATGATTGTAAGACATGCAGTACAACCATTGCAACCAAGAAAATTGTCATGTCTGATGAAAAGGATGATTTGGTTGATCAAACTCTATATAGAAGCATGATTGGGTCTTTATTGTACCTAACTGCATCTAGGCCAGACATCTTGTTTGCAACATGTGTTTGTGCAAGATCCCAATTAGCCCCTAGAAAGTCAAACTTAATTGCTGTAAAAAGGATATTCAGATACCTAAAAGGTGCTCCCACACTTGGTATCTGGTATCCAGCTGATGGAAATATGAAGCTTTTAGGTTTCTCAGATAGTGACTTTGTTGGATGTGACAAGACAATGAAGTCCACTTCAAGAGGGTGCCAATTCCTAGGCAGTTTCTTTGTGTCTTGGCAAAGCAAAAAGCAAGCAGCTGTTTCCACATCCACTGCTGAGGCAGAGTATATAGCTGCTGCAAGCTGTACAGCCCAACTGCTTTGGCTTCAAAATCAACTGCTGGATTTTGGTATCACTGCCCTAAAGACACCTCTTATGTTGGACAGTCAGGCAGCAGAAAATATCATCAAAAATCCAGTATCCCATTTGTGACAACCCCCAAATTTACATGTAACCGTACAATCTGTTAATGTTAATTAAAGTACTTGATGACTGTGCTGAATCATTAACTGCTCTCTGATTACTGTGTTACGCTTACATGTATTTTTTAACATACTAATAGTATACAGAAAAGTTACTAAATAGTCCGATATGCTTTCCTGAGTGTTAAAAATTAAAAACGTTGCAAAAATATATATGTAGGACACTTTACGGATTAATTAAGCACTTTAACGGAACAGTGTCAAACCGAACAACCGGACTTTACCCGGAACACAAAAATATTGTAAAACACATTGTTTTTATTTTTCTGAGCTAGTTAGGGTCCCCGAACACCCTAACACACCTTATAATATATAACACATAATAATACACTAATCATGTCATTGGATCCTAACCAAGTCTTGTAACTAGATCATTGCATTTCAACTAACCCCCCCCCCCAATCGGTTATGAGCATGTGGGACACCCCCACATTCTTTCGATTATTTAACTTGATATTGTTGGTCATTTAGAAGCATAATGTATGATGGTTAATAAGGAAACTTGGATTATAAATAAACCTAAAGGTTTTGAACTTCATTTCACCAACACCACACTTAAAACTAGCTTTTCTTCTCTCCTCCTTTCCCCATTCACGGCAGCCACCACCATCCACCATATCACCATCATCAACTTCCTTTCTAGCCATTTTCCATACATACAAGGGTGCAAGAGGTCATACAAACAAGCTCAGTGCACTCGGAAGCTCAAGGACCTCTCTAGATTTCTTTTATCCACCACATTTACACCTTGTTTCTCCCCTAGCCTTGTGCTAGTAGTAAGTGCTTCTAATCATCATCTTGATCTTGTTTATGGTGGTTAATAGTTGATTTAATGGTTAAAATTTAGAAACACTAAAGAACATAACATAAAGTCTTGAACATAAGATGAATAAGGTGGATAAAGAAAAGATATGTGTGTAAATCTTGTAGATCTTGTGTGGTTGTGATTATTTGATGTTGTTATGATTCTTGTTGATTTCCTGATGATTTACTTGTTAATATTGATGTTTGATGTTGTTGTGATCACTAAACATGTTAACGGAATCAATCAAACACGAATTAGAAAGCTAAAGGCTGAAAAACAGAATCTATCCATGCCTTTACAGCCAACTTCAGTTGGCAGTAAATACGTCATAACTCAATAAAAAACTGTTATTTTGAGTCTATAATGTGTTATTATGAAATACGGTTCTAATGGCACCGGAATCATAATTTTTGGACTCCGTTTACTATTTTTAAAGTGTCATTTTGTAACAGCAGCTAGAGCTGCAATTTTGCTGCTGAAAATATGAGTTCTGTTTTCTGTCATAACGTAAATTCTGTGTAGAGTTAAATCATGAAAATTGTACTGTAGATGACCAACGATGTATTTGTAATTCTCTCACTGGAATTTTGTAAATCGGACCCTCGATGAATTTTAAATAAATTATTCCGTGGACTGTGGTCAGAAAAAGATAAATCTGAGTTCAGTCCGGAAAATGAATTTTCATAAAATATTGGTAACTAAACTGGACCCCGATATTTTTACACCATAATACTTGGATTGTTTAAGACATTCTGTAAAAATTTGGGAATTTTTGGAATAAGTTAACTATTTTATTAAAATGTCCGAAAACAGCCCGGTTTTGAATATTAATGCTTATATGACATAAGTTGTAATTTGCATGTCCAAATGTCGGGTAGGTTATCTGTGAATGATATAACGTGTTATATGTGTTATGTGCATTATCGTATGTTTGTTTATGAGTGGGGAATGGATGGGAAACTTATATGGGCATAAACCGTTAAAATGATGCATGTTATGTGATAGATACGTGTAGGAATTTTGTGCTCTATTTGAAACCACTAAATGACTAACTGGTAATCATATTAGGACGTGATTGACCGACCTTGGTTGTTAGATATTTGTGAGAGTCAAACCGAGCAACCGAGGTGAGTTCACACTTTTCTACAAAACATGGTAAATTCCCGGTGGGAATGGGAATGGGTACAGGAATAGGGATTCCTCGTCCTTTGGGATACGTTCAGGAATGTGAATTCCTCGTCCTTGAGACGTGTTCAGGAATGTAAATTCCTCGTCCTGTTGGGACATATTAGACTTACTGGACTTACTGGACTAGAACTCTATTAGCGAAGTCCCTCCCTTTTTGTATCGACTTAATCGCCGAGGCTATGGCGAGCGGGTCATTAGTTAATAGCGCTATTAGGTTTAACAAACCGCACACCGTGCCAGTTGGACGGGTGTGTACTAATGGACTATGGCACGTCGGTGATGATAGACACCGACGCTACGGCACAATTAATTTTCGTTAGTAGTCGATATGATAAACGAGTCTGGTAGTTTAAAATAATGGGGTAGCTCCCCACGGCCGGAGTGCCGGGCTGAATAGCCAGGGAAGGTGAACATGGGATGGTTAACTAATAAACGTTTTTCGAACTATGGGGTGACCCCCACAGCTAGATAGCTGATTAAGATTAAACTACGTTTTTTTGGAAACAACTCTAAAATGGTCAACCAACCGTTAACTCACTCAACTTTGTTGTTGACTCGTTGCTACATGCTTTGCAGGTCGCTAGATGCTTTTGGAGCTTGCACGAGGAGAAGGTTGTTGTGGAATATGTCCCGTGTTAAATATTTAATCCGTATGAACTTATTAAACCTATGTTTTGGACTTTAAACTTATGAACTATGGACTTATGTTTTGAACTTACGTTTTATGCTTCCGCTGTTAATCTAAAGTCGGTTTACTTCCTTTTGGTCACCAATCGTATTGTGTTTGGTTTTATTTACTTAATTGTGTTGTTCAATATGATTGGTGGCTCGATCCTGGTCATGTCTCGCCTCCAAGCGGTGATACTCCGCATGGTGGATTTTGGGGGTGTGACAGATTGGTATCAGAGCCATTGGTTATAGTGAACTTGGTTTTAAAAAAAACAGGGGAAAAGCTTTTTGATAAACCAGACTATAACCTGTACAGTGCTCAACGATCCACAACGACGCTTCGCTCCACGTGCAAGACTCAACATTATAGGTAATATGGTTTATGTTTGTATTGCCTACCTGCTAGTAGCACATTTGATCATAGTATGCATTAGTTAGTGTGATAACTGCTATTTGAACCTTGTGTGCTTACTCTCTTCTGTCACCCCACACTTACGCACCTTGCGACACCTTTCTTACGTGTGTTCCTTCGATGTGAAGATCATGAGTGGGCGTCTCGACATGACCCAGGGTCAGCTGACGACCTTGATTAACGAACGGATTGCTGAAGCCTTAGCAACCCAAACAGGGAGTCAACCCATGCACCTTGAAACACGCATGGGCACCTTCAAGGCATTCCTGGAATGCAAACCTCCCACTTTCTACGGCACTGAAGGGACAATCAGCCTTCTACACTGGATCCGAAGAATCGAATATACATTCGAAGAGAGTGAAAGCCCTACCAGCAAACGAGTAGAGTATGCTACTGGCATGTTGCAAGGGAAAGTGTATTCTTGGTGGAACGCACAGGTTCAGATGCTCGGGTTGGCAGACGCGAATGCCATCCTCAGGAGCGACTTCAAGGATTGGATTATGGAAGATTTCTGCCACCTGGACGACATTCTGAAACTTGAGATAGAGTATTATGGTTTGAAGATGGAAGGATCAGAGATTGAGGCATACACAAAGAGGTCCAATGACTTGGCTGCCTTATGTCCTAACATGTCACAACCCATATCTAGGCGAATCAAGCTATACCTCAGAGGCTTAGTCCCGAAAATCCAAGGGTCTGTAAGTGCGGCTAACCTTCCCACAATCCAGCAAGTCGTTCGTTTGGCACACCAGCTCACCGATCAGGCGGTGGAAGAGGGCAAGCTGCCCAATCGTATTAAAGCTACTACTACTGATGCTCCCAGTAACAACAAGCGCAAATGGGATGGGAATTCGGGCGAGGGTTCTACTCTAGTTTAGTCTCAGTCCCAGCAGCGAAGGACAGATGAACACAGAAACCCCAGTCAGCAGCCTTCTGGAAATCAAGGTCAGGGTAGATACAGGGGAAATCACCCTAAGTGCAATCGATGTAGTTTGCACCACAGCAGGCCGTGCAACAAGGGTCGTTGTCAGAGATGTAACAAGTTTGGACATGAAGCCAAAGATTGCCGGAGCTCACGACCCGCGAAACAGAATTGACAACAGCAGCCACAAGCTCCCCAAAGCCAACAGCAACACCAGCAGGGTAATAAGGGATGCTTCCAGTGCGGTGCTGAGGGTTACTGCGGTGCTGAGGGTTACTTCAAGAGGCACTGTCCACAGCTAAATCAAAATCAGAATCAGAACAACAACCAAGGAAATGAGAACAACAATGGAGGCAAAAACGGGAGTAACAATAATGGCAATGGCGCCCTAGGTCGCACCTTCGTGATTGGTCAGGCTGACGCAAGGAACGATCCCAATGTTGTGATGGGTTAGTTTCTTCTGAATGACTTCTTTGTTACTGTTTTGTTTAATTCGGGCGCTGATACTAGTTATGTGTCTTTAAAAGTTAGTCAAATGCTTAAGCGTACTCCAACACTTTTGAACACCAAGCACATCGTAGAGCTAACTAACGGTAAAAGTCTTGAAGCCACACACATAGTTAAAGGTTGTAACCTCGTCTTAGCTGGTCAGACTTTCTCTATCGATCTTATTCCTATCACACTTGGTAGTTTCGACGTCGTTATTGGGATGGATTGGTTATCTCATCAGCAAGCGGAGATTGTTTGCAAGGAGAAAATCGTCCGCATTCCTCGTTCTGGTGAAGAACCTCTCATGATTCATGGCGACAAGAGTGGTGCTGTCGTAGGCATTATCTCTTTCCTTAAGGCCCAGAAGTGTTTACGAAAGGGCCACACTGCCATCCTAGCACTCGTTACTGACACATCAACGGAAGAGAAGAGAATTGAAGACATTTCTGTTGTGCGCGATTTTCCTGAGGTATTCCCTGAGGAATTTCCTGGTCTTCCGCCTCATCGCCAAGTTGAGTTTCAAATCGAGCTAGCTCCTGGAGTAGCGCCCATAGCTCGAGCCCCTTATCGTCTAGCTCCATCAGAACTTGAAGAACTATCCACGCAACTACAAGAACTCTTGGAAAAGGGTTTCATACGTCCTAGCTCTTTCCCCTAGGGAGCTCCAGTACTATTCATGAAGAAGAAAGATGGTACTTTCAGAATGTGTATTGACTATCGCGAACTTAACAAGGTGACCGTGAAGAATCGTTATCCTCTCCCATGTATTGACGACTTGTTCGACCAGTTGCAAGGGTCGAGCTATTACTCCAAGATTGATTTGAGATCGGGATACCATCAGCTGAGGGTCCGAGATGAGGACATCTCCAAAACAGCATTCAGAACTCGTTACGGCCATTACGAGTTTCTGGTTATGCCATTCGGGCTGACGAATACACCATCGGTCTTCATGGATCTCATGAACCGAGTATGCAAACCTTACCTGGATAAGTTTGTCATTGTATTCATCGACGATATCCTGATCTATTCAAAGAGTCAGGAGGAACACGAGTAGCATCTACGACTTATGCTGGAACTTCTTCGAGCAGAGCAACTATATGCTAAATTTTCGAAATGTGACTTCTGGCTTCGCGAAGTCCACTTTCTAGGCCACGTAGTAAACAAGGATGGGATTCATGTTGATCCATCCAAGGTTGACTCGATCAAGAACTGGCCTGCACCCCGTACACCAACAGAAATCCACCAATTCTTGGGTTTGGCAGGATATTACAGAAGGTTTATCAAGGATTTCTCCAAGATTGCGCAACCTCTCACTTCACTAACTCAAAAAGGTGTCACCTATCGTTGGGGTGATGCACAGGAGTCCGCATTTCAACACTTAAAAGAAAGACTTTGTAGCGCGCCTATCCTCTCATTGCCTGAAGGCACAGAAGATTTTGTGGTTTATTGCGACGCTTCCATCCAAGGACTTGGTTGCGTGTTGATGCAACGTGACAAGGTCGTTGCCTACGCATCACGCCAACTTAAGGTTCACGAAAGGAACTACACTACGCACGACTCAGAATTGGGAGCAGTTGTTTTCGCCCTTAAGATATGGAGACATTACCTGTACGGTACCAAGTGCACCATTTACACCAATCACAGGAGTCTCGAGCATATCTTCAAGCAAAAGGAGTTAAACATGCGTCAACGCCGATGGGTTGAGCTCTTGAACGATTATGAATGCGCTATCAAATACCATCCGGGTAAAGCCAATGTTGTGGCCGACGCCCTCAGTCGAGAGGATACTATACCTAAGCGTGTACGTGCTCTACAGCTTTCCATCCAATCCAACCTTCCCGCTCAGATTCGCGATGCTCAGGTTGAAGCATTGAAAGCAGAGAACATCAGAGCGGAATCCTTACGAGGATCGAGGAAACGACTAGAACAAAAGGAAAACAATGCCTACTATGTTAACGGACGCATCTGGGTTCCACTGTATGGAGACCTACGCGAGCTTGTGATGAATGAAGCACATAAGTCTCGTTATTCGGCACATCCTGGTTTGGATAAAATGTACCACGACCTCAAGACTACGTATTGGTGGCCTGGCATGAAAGCCCACATAGCAACCTACGTCAGTAAGTGCTTGACTTGCGCGAGAGTCAAGATTGAATATTAGAAACCATCAGGCCTACTTCAACAACCAGAGATACCTAAATGGAAATGGGAGCAAATTTCCATGGACTTTGTTACTGGCCTGCCTAGATCTCAACACGGAAACGATACCATTTGGGTGATCGTGGATCGACTGACCAAGTCTGCACATTTTCTGGCAATCAAAGAAACGGATAAGTTTTCTACTCTTGCAGACATTTACCTAAAAGAAGTAGTATCAAGGCACGGAGTGCCAACCTCTATTATATCTGATCGTGACGCGCGTTTTACTTCTGAACTGTCGCAAGCCATGCATAGGTCTTTTGGATCACGCTTAGATATGAGCACCGCTTATCACCCACAGACGGATGGGCAATCTGAACGCACCATCCAAACCCTTGAAGACATGCTTCGGGCATGTGTAATCGACTTTGGTAATGGCTGGGAAAAGTACCTCCTGCTAGTGGAGTTTTCGTATAACAACAGCTACCACACCAGTATCCAAGCCGCTCCATTCGAGGCATTGTACGGACGCAAATTCCGATCACCTCTCTGTTGGGCAGAAGTTGGTGACAGCCAAATCACTGGCCCATAACTTGTAGTAGATACAACCGAGAGAATTGCTCAGATACGGCAACGAATGGCGGCAGCTCGTGACCGTCAGAAAAGCTATGCTGATAAGGGAAGAAAACCACTCGAGTTCCAGGTTGGGGATCGAGTGCTACTCAAAGTCTCGCCTTGGAAAGGCGTAGTTCGTTTTGGCAAATGAGGCAAGCTCAATCCGCGTTATGTCGGACCGTTCAAAATCATTGAGAAAATTGGCAAGGTCGCCTACAAGTTGAATCTACCTGAAGAACTCAGCGGAGTTCACAACGTATTCCACGTGTCAAATCTGAAGAAGTGTCTGTCAGATGAGACCCTCATAGTTCCTCTAAACGAGCTCACTATCGACGACCAGCTGCGATTCGTCGAGGAACCAGTAGAGATTACCGATCGAGATGTTAAAATTCTCAAGCGCACCAGGATACCTCTCGTTCGAGTTCGTTGGAATGCCCGACGTGGCCCAGAGTATACCTGGGAACGAGAAGACCAAATGAAACTCAAGTATCCCCAGTTGTTTAAGAAAAACGCAACCACTACTGAGGCTGAAGGTACTGCAGAATTTCGGGACGAAATTCCAAATCAACGGGGGGATGATGTGACACCCCAGGAAAACCAGGAAACCCACGCAACTTAACTAGCTTCCTCAGTAACCACGCGCTAAATTTCAGGACGAAATTTTCTTAACAGGGGGAGAATGTGACAACCCCCAAATTTACATGTAACCGTACAATCTGTTAATGTTAATTAAAGTACTTGATGACTGTGCTGAATCATTTAACTGCTCTCTAATTACTGTGTTATGCTTACATGTATTTGTTAACATAGTAATAGTATACAGAAAAGTTACTAAATAGTCTGATATGCCTTCCTTAGTGTTAAAAATTAAAAACGTTGCAAAAATATATATGTAGGACACTTTACGGATTAATTAAGCACTTTAACGGAACAGTGTCAAACCGAACAACCGGACTTTACCCGGAACACAAAAATATTGTAAAACACATTGTTTTTATTTTTCTGAGCTAGTTAGGGTCCCCGAACACCCTAACACACCTTATAATATATAACACATAATAATACACTAATCATGTCATTGGATCCTAACCAAGTCTTGTAACTAGATCATTGCATTTCAACTAACCCCCCCCCCCAATTGGTTATGAGCATGTGGGACACCCCCACAATCTTTTGATTATTTAATTTGATATTGTTGGTCATTTAGAAGCATAATGTATGATGGTTAATAAGGAAACTTGGATTATAAATAAACCTAAAGGTTTTGAACTTCATTTCACAAACACCACACTTCAAACTAGCTTTTCTTCTCTCCTCCTTTCCCCATTCATGACAGCCACCACCATCCACCATATCACCATCATCAACGTCCTTTCTAGCCATTTTCCATACATACAAGGGTGCAAGAGGTCATACAAACAAGCTCGGTGCACTCGGAAGCTCAAGGACCTCTATAGATTTCTTTTATCCACCACATTTACACCTTGTTTCTCCCCTAGCCTTGTGCTAGTAGTAAGTGCTTCTAATCATCATCTTGATCTTGTTTATGGTGGTTAATCGTTGATTTAATGGTTAAAATTTAGAAACACTAAAGAACATAACATAAAGTCTTGAACATAAGATGAATAAGGTGGATAAAGAAAAGATATGTGTGTAAATCTTGTAGATCTTGTGTGGTTGTGATTATTTGATGTTGTTATAATTCTTGTTGATTTCCTGATGATTTACTTGTTAATATTGATGTTTGATGTTGTTGTGATCACTAAACATGTTAACGGAATCAATCAAACACGAATTAGAAAGCTAAAGGCTGAAAAACAGAATCTGTCCATGCCTTTACAGCCAACTTCAGTTGGCAGTAAATAGGTCATAACTCAACGAAAAACTGATATTTTGAGTCTATAACGTGTTATTATGAAATACGGTTCTAATGGCACTGGAATCATAATTTTTGGACTCCGTTTACTATTTTTAAAGTGTCATTTTGTAACAGCAGCCAGAGCTGCAATTTTGCTGCTGAAAATATGAGTTCTGTTTTCTGTCATAACGTAAATTCTGTGTAGAGTTAAATCATGAAAATTGTACTGTAGATGACCACCGATGTATTTGTAATTCTCTCACTGGAATTTTGTAAATCGGACCCTCGATGAATTTTAAATAAATTATTCTGTGGACTGTGGTCAGAAAAAGATAAATCTGAGTTCAGTCCGGAAAATGAATTTTCATAAAATATTGGTAATGAACTGAACCCCGATATTTTTACACCATAATATTTGGATCGTTTAAGACATTCTGTAAAAATTTGGGAATTTTTGGAATAAGTTAACTATTTTATTAAAATGTCCGAAAACAACCCGGTTTTGAATATTAATGCTGATATGACATAAGTTGTAATTTGCATGTCCAAATGTCGGGTAGGTTATCTGTGAATGATATAACGTGTTATATGTGTTATGTGCATTATCGTATGTTTGTTTATGAGTGGGGAATGGATGGGAAACATATATGGGCATAAACCATTAAAATGATGCATGTTATGTGATAGATACGTGTAGGAATTTTGTGCTCTATTTGAAACCACTAAATGACTAACTGGTAATCATATTAGGACGTGATTGACCGACCTTGGTTGTTAGCTATTTGTGAGAGTCAAACCGAGCAACCAAGGTGAGTTCACACTTTTCTACAAAGCATGGTAAATTCCCGGTGGGAATGGGAATGGGTACAGGAATAGGGATTCCTCGTCCTTTGGGACAAGTTCAGGAATGTGAATTGCTAGCCCTTGAGACGTGTTCAGGAATGTAAATTCCTCGTCCTGTTGGGACGTATTAGACTTACTGGACTAGAACTCTATCAGCGAAGGCCCTCCCTTTTTGTATCGACTTAATCGTCGAGGCTATGGCGAGCGGGTCATTAGTTAATAGCGCTATTAGGTTTAACAAACCGCACACCGTGCCAGTTGGACGGGTGTGTACTAATGGACTATGGCACGTTGGTGATGATAGACACCGACGCTAGGGCACAATTAATTTTCGTTAGTAGTTGATATGATAAACGAGTCTGGTAGTTTAAAATAATGGGGTAGCTCCCCACGGCCGGAGTGCCGGGCTGAATAGCCAGGGAAGGTGAACATGGGATGGTTAACTAATAAACGTTTTTCGAACTATGGGGTGACCCCCACGGCTAGATAGTTGATTAAGTTTAAACTAGGTTTTTTGGAAACAACTCTAAAACGGACAACCAACCGTGAACTCACTCAACTTTGTTGTTGACTCGTTGCTACATGCTTTGCAGGTCGCTAGATGCTTTTGGAGCTTGCACGAGGAGAAGGTTGTTGTGGAATATGTCCCGTGTTAAATATTTAATCCGTATGAACTTATTAAATCTACGTTTTGGACTTTAAACTTATGAACTATGGACTTATGTTTTGAACTTACGTTTTATGCTTCCGCTGTTAATCTAAAGTCGGTTTACTTCCTTTTGGTCACCAATCGTATTGTGTTTGGTTTTATTTACTTAATTGTGTTGTTCAATATGATTGGTGGCTCGATCCTGGTCATGTCACGCCTCTAAGCGGTGATACTCCGCATGGTGGATTTTGGGGGTGTGACACCATTCAACCACCAAGCACATTGATATCAGACATCACTTTGTGAGGGATTGCTATGAAAAAGGTTTGATTTCTCTGCACCGTGTTCCAACTAAAGATCAGCTGGCAGATGTGCTAACAAAAGCATTAGACACATCCACCTTTGAAAGCTTGATCTCTAGGATTGGAATGCTGAACATGGAATAACAAGCAAAATCTTGTTTTTCTATGAATAAAAGCATTAAAATGTTTTCAGAAAATAAAAAATCCATCCTTAAAAATAGCTAAAAATGAAATTTTCATTAAATCCTTAAAAGTCTGCCATAACCACTGATTTTGGTTCAAACATCTGTTTTGATAATGTTGACCACTGCTGAAAGTCAACCACTGTTTTCTCATTTCCTTGGTAATCACTGTTGTTCAAAATCAGTGTTTTAACCCACTGATAGGCTATCCACTGATAGTTGAAAATTAGCCACTGTTATCATTATAACCGTTGCAACCACTGATACTTGTTCCATCAGTGGTTTCCTTAACAACTGTCTTCCATTACTCATCAGTGGTTGACACGTGGTCAGTACTTGTCGGTCAGATCTTTTGTAACCGCTGCTACGTCAGCATTCCCTTTTTCCCTTTATAAAACCCTGATCAAACCCCAAACCGGGTTTTTCACTAACGAATTGAATTCAAAATTCCTTTCTCAAAGCAGTTACTATCCATCTCTCTCAAATCACTCATCGTCTTCTTCATCTTACACTCACACAAATCACTCACCATCTTCATCCTCTCACAAATTCACTCAAATGGCCACAAATCTTCCATACAAAGCTCCACACAATTACTTGGGTCTATTGACAAAACCAAGCTATACCGATACTTTTGACTCCGAAATTGACGCTCTTTCGTCGTCAAAGTACAAACCTTTGTTGACCTATGATGCTCCAGTTTACAAGAAAACCCAGCAAGAGTTTTGGAAGAATGCTAAGCTTGATTATATTGATAAAACACTAATATCAATTACTTCTTCAATAAAGGGTATTTCTGTCACAATAACACCTCAATCCATTTCGGAGGTATTTGAACTCGATGATCTTCAAGGTAAAACTTCTTTCCCTAAAATCGAGTATCAAACAAATATTATTGAGAGGGGGTATGCTGAGGAAATGAAAAAAGAAACTTTACAAAAAGGCAGTTTTCCTCCTGCAACAAGATTTTTATTCCATACCCTCTTGATGTGTGTTTCAAATAAGACCAGTGCTTTCAATGAAATTCCATTGAAGATTCAATACCTGGGTTATGCTATTTTGAATAACGAAAATTTTAACTACTCCCAGGAAATCTTCAATGGTTTGGTCAAAAATGTTGATAAAAAATCATTTTTACTATTTCCAAGGTTCTTAAGCTTTTATTTTCAAAAGAAATTTGCAAAGGATAATGCTCATGTGCTTATCCAGGGTGAACCTTTTCAAATAAATGGCCTAACACCTGAAACATTCACAAGGCTATCAAAAGTTTCCAAAACAAAAGTAGAGGTCCCTGAGCCGAATTTAGCAGCTACAACTGCTCCTCAGGTATCTGCTGCTGAGCCCACTGCTCAAGGTGATCACAGCAGCAAAACAACTGCTGTGAAACCCCCACCTAAAACCACAAAAAGACCAAAACAAAAGAAAACACAAAATCCCCCCAAACCTACAAAAAAGGCAACTCTGGAAGATGAGATCCTAGAGAAACTGCTAGTGAAAACACAAAAGTCACCAGAAACCACTGCTGCTACTTCCTCACAGCAGTTGGTAGAAAGATCTCAACCTGAGCCTCAAACTCCTCCTGCTTTTTCTAAAAAAGAACATGTTGTAAGAACAGGGACACCAAATTATGATGCTCTAGAATCACTTGATTCTATCATCCACAGCCCACTGCCCGGGGCAAATTCTCTTTCCACTCCCATACTCACTGCCACTATTCCACCGCAAACAAAACTTTTGTTGGATGCACTTGATATAGCTCAGACAAAAATCAGTTCCTCTCAACCACCTATCACTGAGAGCATGCCACCACAAGTGACTGAGTCTGAGCTCCCTATCTTTGTTAACCCACCAACAACTGAGGAGGTTACACCCCTTGAGTTACATGTAACTCTTGGTGGTAGTTCAAGTGAAGCAACTACTACAAGTGCTGAACCCACTGGTTTGCACTTGGACATTAGTTTCATCAATCAGACTTCCTTGAAGGCAATTTCTTCTTTGGGAACTCGAGTGTTTCCAGTATTCACTGGTTCACTTAAAAGAGTTACTCATACTGAAGAAAGAAGTCCCCAGTACTAAGAAAAAGGGGCATCAGTGGATGATTTTTGGGATACATTCCCTCAGTCAACCACTGTTATAACCATTGCCAGTGGGAAATCAGATGATCCCATTAAGTTGGGTGATGGTTTAATGTACCGAGAATTGACGGATAGAGTTGATGAACTTGATACATCTGTTACAGAAATCAAAGACATGTTGCAACAGTTGTTGAAAGCACAAAAGGTACCATCCACTGCTGCACCAACTCCAACAGCTGCTCCATCATCTGTTCTTACTCCAAATGAACTCTGGAGTTTATTTCAACGTATGCTCATCCAACAAAGATAATATGCTGATCAGCAACATGAGATTCAAGTTCAAAAGATCAGAATATCATGGAAGCTAGGTTCAAAGTGTGACAACCCGAGTTTTCGAGGTCTCGACTAGACTTAATACTTGTTCACTCAATGTTGATTTAATATATATAGTTGATGTGCATTATAAGTGTTGTTTGTTGATTGGTGGTGTACATGATATGCGTATATGTGTTATATATCTTGTGAGGATAATATGAATTGTATATTAATCAAAACATGATCCCTTGCCAAACACACCCCACTCGAAAACACCCAATGACCGGAAACACCTCAAGTGTTTTCGTCAACCGGTGGGCCGGCGAAATCAACATAAGGGCCTCGGGCCCAGTAGCAATGTTTTATTATCTTGTTCCCCCACTATTACGAATAGTTTAATCCCCTAACCCTAGAACTTCCTATTGCTTCTCCCTGGTGCATATACGGCAATTAACAAACCCTAGTGTCATTCTTGGAGTCGCTGAAACCCCCCCTTCCTGCGAGACATTCATAACAGGATGTGGTTGACCACTAGCTGCTAGACTTGACTTTTCTGTGTATCTGCCGAGCAAACCAAGGTGAGTTCACACTAGCCAAGGCATGGGATTCCCAGGGGTTGGGAATGGGATGGAATAACTACTCGTACAAATATTACTATTAAACGAATTATTACTGTCCTCGGTTGAAGGGCACGTACGTAAAACATACGTACAGTTATACTTACTACTGTCCTCAGATTGAAGGGCACGTACGTAAAGCCTACGTACACGATCTTATGACCATCACCTCTATCAAAGGAAGTCCCTCAATTATCGACTTAATCGCCGAGGCCTAGGGCGAGCGGTTCATTAGTTAATAGCGCTATTAGGTTTAACAAACCTCACACCGTGCCAGTCGGATGGGCGTGTACTAATGGACTATGGGCAAAGGGTCAATGCTGATAGACATTGACTTAGGGTACCTCTTATATTTTCGTAGCAGTCGATACGCGTGGTCTTGTAACACATGGGAAGCCCCCACTAATCATCGCACGTATGCCTGGACTGGCAGCAAGGATTAACGCGATACATGGTTTACAAAACGAATATATACGATTTATGAAATGAATACTTTAACCAGACAACCAACTGTGAACTCGCTCAACTTTGTTGTTGATTCGTTGCTACATGCCTTGCAGGTCATTAGGTACTCATGGAGCTTGCACAGGGAGAAACGGTCGTTGTGGGACATGGCAATGTGTGCCATGCTTTAACATTCTTTATTTCATACTTAATACTTGCTATGGGTTTTACAAATTATGCTTCCGCTAACACTAACTATGCTTTGGGTTTTTTTTAAACACCTTTCATATTATTTGGTTGAATTATGCTTACTTATATGCTTGTTCAATATGATTGGTGGCTTGATCCTGGTCAGTCACGCCTCCAAGCGGTGATACTCCGCGTGTGGATTTTGGGGTGTGACAGATTGGTATCAGAGCCATTGGTTATAGAGAACTTGGTTTTAATAAAGGAAAACGTTTTTGTTAAAACCAGACTATAACCTGTACAGTGCTCTACGATCCACAACGACGCTTCACTCCACGTGCAAGGCTCGACATTCTAGGTGATATGGTTTACGTTTTATATTGCCTACTTGCTGGATTGCATAGAACTTTGCTCATGGTATGCCTAGATAAACGTAGTAACTATAGTTTGAAAACACATTTGTGCTTGCTCCCTACTGACACTCCACACTTACACACATTTGCGACACCTTTCCTATTTGTGTTTCCTTCGATGTGAGATCATGAGGGAACGTGTGAACCTAACTCAAGCCAGCTAACGACTCTTATCAACGAACAAGTTACGGTAGCACTCGCAGCCGCTCAGGCAGGAGGTATAACCTGCTATTCCGAACCTAACCTAGGATGATAGATCCTACTCTCATGTCCCAACTCTCGCGCTTAACCCTGTCTTTTCTTCCTCGCGCAACAAGGTCATAACGCTCAGCCGCCTGTATGCACATTTAAGACGTTCATGGACTGTCATCATAGTACTATCAGTGGCACTAAAGGAACTGTTGGACTCCTCCATTGGTTTGAAAGGCTCGAGTCTGTCTTAGAGATGTGTGAATGCCCTGAGGCTCGCAGGGTGAAATATGCCACTGGTACTCTCGAAGGCACTACGCTAACTTGGTGGAACGCGCAAGTTCAGATGCTGGGGCTGGCGGCTGCTAATGCCACCCCATGGAATGATTTTAAGGAACTGATTAAACGTGAATACAGTAATCATGATGACATCCACAAGCTGGAAGTGGAGTCCTTTAACCTGAAGGTGACGAGGTCAGAGATAGAAGCGTACACAAAACGATCCAACGAACTGGTAGTGTTATGTCCAACTATGGTAGATCCTCCCATCAAGCACATTGAGCTGTACCTCAAGGGCTTAGTACCAGAGATTCAAAGCCATGTGACTACTGCAAACCTTGCTACCATCCAGGATGTTACCCGTCTTGCTCATCGTCTCACAGACCAGGCAGTGGAACAGAACAAGCTGCCTAAGCATATTGGTGCTACTACTATTCCTACTTCTGCTACTCCCAGTGACAACAAGCGAAAGTGGGATGGAATTCGAGCAAGGGTTCCACTTCGGTTCAGTCTCAGTTGCAGCGGCGAAAAACGGATGAGTACAGGAGCCCAGTCAGCAGTCTTTTGGGTAATCGAAGTCAGGGTGGATACAGGGGAAACCACCCTAAGTACAATCGATGTAATTTACACCACAGCGGGCCGTGCAACAAGGATCGTTGTCAGAGATGCAACAAGCTTGGTCATGAAGCCAAAAAGTGTAGAAGCTCACGTCCTGCAAACCAGAACCGACAACAGCAGCCACAAGCTCCACAGAATCAGCAGCAACCGCAGGGTAACAAGGGATGTTATCAGTGTGGTGCTGAAGGTCACTTCCTGAGACACTGCCCACAGTTGAACCGGAACCAGAATCAGAACCACAACCAAGGAAACGGGAACAACAATGGAGGCAACAACGGGGGTAAAAACGACGGCAATGGTGCCAAGGGTCGAGTGTTCGTGATTGGTCAGGATGATGTTAGGAATGACCCCAACATTGTAATGGTTTCGACTTCGTTATTGGTATGGACTGGCTACCTCAACATCGAGCAGGGATTCTTTGCAAAGAAAATATCGTCCGCATTCCTTGTGCTGGTTAAGAACCTTTGGTAATTCGTGGTGACAAGCTCCTGGAGCAGCACCCATAGCTCGAGCACCTTATCGCTTAGCCCCATCAGAGTTGGAAGAACTCTCTATGCAACTACAAGAACTCTTGGATAAGGGTTTTATTCGTCCTAGCTCATCGCCCTGGGGAGCTCCAGTGCTATTCGTGAAGAAGAAAGACAGTACTTTCAGAATGTGCATAGACTACCGTGAACTTAACAAGGTGACTGTGAAGAATCGCTATCCTCTTCCACGCATCGACGACTTATTCGACCAGTTGCAAGGGTCGAGCTATTACTCGAAGATTGATCTGAGATCAGGCTATCACCAACTGAGAGTTCGGGATGAGGACGTCTCCAAAACAACATTCAGAACTCGCTACGGCCATTACGAGTTTTTGGTCATGCCATTCGGGCTAACGAACGCGCCTGCGGTATTTATGGATCTTATGAGCAGGGTGTGTGAACCTTATCTTGACAAGTTTGTTATTGTTTTCATCGATGACATCCTGATCTACTCGAAGAGTCAGGAGGAACACGAGCATCATTTACGACTTATTTTGGAACTTCTTCGAACGGAACAGCTGTACGCCAAGTTTTCAAAATGCGACTTCTGGCTTCGTGAAGTCCACTTCCTAGGCCACGTGGTAAACAAGGATGGGATTCATGTTGATCCATCCAAGGTAGATTCGATCAAGAACTGGCCTGCACCTCGCACAGCAACCGAAATACGCCAATTCTTGGGTTTGGCGGGTTATTACAGATGGTTCATCAAAGACTTCTCAAAGATTGCACAGCCGCTTACACTACTGACACAGAAAGGTGTTGCTTACCGTTGGGGTAATACACAGGAAACAGCGTTTCAGCACTTAAAGAATAGGCTTTGTAGCGCACCTATCCTCTCGTTGCCTGAAGGCACGGACGATTTTGTAGTCTACTACGACGCATCCATCCAAGGTCTTGGATGTGTGTTGATGCAACGGGATAAAGTCATTGCTTATGCTTCGCGCCAACTTAAGATTCACGAACGGAATTACACTAAGCATGATTTAGAGCTGGGAGCTGTTGTTTTTGCGCTCAAGATATGGCGACATTACCTGTACGGTACCAAGTGTGCTATCTACACTGATCACAGAAGCCCCGAGCATATCTTCAAATAGAAGGAACTCAACATGCGACAACGACGATGGGTCGAGCTACTAAATGACTATGAATGCTCGATCAGATATCACCCGGGCAAAGCCAATGTTGTGGCCGACGCCCTCAGTTGAAAGGACACTGCGCCCAAGCGCGTACGAGCTTTACAACTCACTATACAGTCTGGTCTTCCTTCTCAAATACGAGATGCTCAGGTAGAAGCATTGAAACCAGAAAACGTCAGGGCTGAAGCCCTACGCGGCTCAAGGCAACGCTTAGAACAGAAGGAAAACGGTGCCTTCTACGTCACAGGACGCATTCGGGTCCCACTTTATGGCAACCTACGAGAGCTTGTGATGGATGAAGCACACAAGTCTCGCTACTCAGCACATCCTGGTACGGATAAGATGTACCACTACCTCAGAACTACATACTGGTGGCCTAGCATGAAGGCCCACATAGCAACTTACGTTAGCAAGTGCTTGACTTGGGCGAGAGTAAAGGCGGAATACCAGAAACCTTCAGGCCTACTCCAACAACCAGAGATACCACAATGGAAATGGGAGCAAATTTCCATGGATTTTGTTACTGGCCTGCCTAGATCTCAACGTGGTAACGATACTATTTGGGTGATCGTGGATCGACTCACAAAGTCTGCTCACTTCTTGGCTATCAAGGAAACGGATAAATTCTCCACACTAGCAGACGTATATCTTAAGGAAGTTGTCTCGAGGCACGGAGTGCCCACCTCTATTATCTCGGATCGAGATGCACGTTTCACATCAGAACTATGGCAAGCAATGCACAAGTCCTTTGGTTCACGTTTAGATATGAGCACAGCTTATCACCCGCAAACGGATGGGCAGTCTGAACGCACCATCCAGACCCTCGAAGACATGCTTAGGGCATGGGTAATTGACTTTGGCAACGGCGGGGAAAAGCATCTGCCACTTGTGGAATTTTCGTACAACAATAGCTACCACACCAGCATTAAAGCTGCTCCGTTTGAGGCATTGTACGGGCGTAAATGCCGGTCACCTCTTTGTTGGGCAGAGGTGGGGGATAGTCAGATTACTGGTTCAGAACTTGTGGTAGACACAACAGAGCGAATTGCTCAAATACGACAACGAATGGCGGCGGCTCGTGACCGTCAGAAAGTCTACGCCGATAAGGGCAGAAAACCACTAGAGCTCCAGGTTGGGGAGCGTGTACTACTCAAAGTTTCACCCTGGAAGGGTGTGGTTCGTTTTGGGAAACGGGGCAAACTTAACCCACGATACGTTGGACCTTTCGAAGTCATTGAGAAAATAGGCAAGGTGGCCTACAGACTGAACTTACCAGCAGAACTCAGTGCAGTTCACAATGTTTTCCACGTGTCAAATCTGAAGAAGTGTCTGTCAGATGAGACCCACATAGTTCCTTTGAAGGAGCTCACTATCGACGATCAGTTACGATTCGTCGAGGAACCAGTTGAAATCACATACCGGGATGTTAAGGTCCTCAAGCGTACTAGAATACCTCTCATTCGATAGAACTCACGTCGCGGCCCAGAGTTCACCTGGGAACGCGAAGATCAGATGAAACAAAAGTATCCCCAACTGTTCGCAAACGGTACAACCACTACTGAGACTGAAGCTACGGAATTTCGGGACGAAATTCCAGATCAACGGGGGGAGGATGTGACACCCCAGGAAAACCAGGAAAACCATACAACTTAACTAGCTTCCTCAGTGAGTACGTGCTAAATTTCGGGATGAAATTTCTTTCAACTTGGGGATAATGTGACAACCCGAGTTTTCGAGGTCTCGACTAGACTTAATACTTGTTCACTCAATGTTGATTTAATATATATAGTTGATGTGCATTATAAGTGTTGTTTGTTGATTGGTGGTGTACATGATATGCGTATATGTGTTATATATCTTGTGAGGATAATATGAATTGTATATTAATCAAAACATGATCCCTTGCCAAACACACCCCACTCGAAAACACCCAATGACCGGAAACACCTCAAGTGTTTTCGTCAACCGGTGGGCCGGCGAAATCAACATAAGGGCCTCGGGCCCAGTAGCAATGTTTTATTATCTTGTTCCCCCACTATTACGAATAGTTTAATCCCCGAACCCTAGAACTTCCTATTGCTTCTCCCTGGTGCATATACGGCAATTAACAAACCCTAGTGTCATTCTTGAAGTCACTGAAACCCCCCCTTCCTGCGAGACATTCATAACAGGACGTGGTTGACCACTAGCTGCTAGACTTGACTTTTCTGTGTATCTGCCGAGCAAACCAAGGTGAGTTCACACTAGCCAAGGCATGGGATTCCCAGGGGTTGGGAATGGGATGGAATAACTACTCGTACAAATATTACTATTAAACGAATTATTACTGTCCTCGGTTGAAGGGCACGTACGTAAAACCTACGTACAGTTATACTTACTACTGTCCTCGGTTGAAGGGCACGTACGTAAAACCTACGTACAGTTATACTTACTATTGTCCTCAGATTGAAGGGCACGTACGTAAAGCCTACGTACACGATCTTAAGACCATCACCTCTATCAAAGGAAGTCCCTCAATTATCGACTTAATCGCCGAGGCCTAGGGCGAGCGGGTCATTAGTTAATAGCGCTATTAGGTTTAACAAACCTCACACCGTGCCAGTCGGACGGGCGTGTACTAATGGACTATGGGCAAAGGGTCAATGCTGATAGACATTGACTTAGGGCACCTCTTATATTTTCGTAGCAGTCGATACGCGTGGTCTTGTAACACATGGGAAGCCCCCACTAATCATCGCACGCATGCCTGGACTGGCAGCAAGGATTAACGCGATACATGGTTTACAAAACGAATATATACGATTTACGAAATGAATACTTTAACCAGACAACCAACTGTGAACTCGCTCAACTTTGTTTTTGATTCGTTGCTACATGCCTTGCAGGTCATTAGGTACTCATGGAGCTTGCACAGGGAGAAACGGTCGTTGTGGGACATGGCAATGTGTGCCATGCTTTAACATTCTTTATTTCATAGTTAATACTTGCTATGGGTTTTACAAATTATGCTTCCGCTAACACTAACTATGCTTTGGGTTTTTTTTTAAACACCTTTCATATTATTTGGTTGAATTATGCTTACTTATATGCTTGTTCAATATGATTGGTGGCTTGATCCTGGTCAGTCACGTCTCCAAGCGGTGATACTCCGCGTGTGGATTTTGGGGGTGTGACACAAAGACACACAAGCAGATATAAAGGCAATCAAGGCCCACTTGCTGAACACCACTGGCACTGCTCCTCCCTCTATGATCTTTGTGGACAACCCACCACCAGCTGATGCCAAAAAGGGGGAGAAAATGAAGCAGTTGAAGAAAAGGGGATATGAAGATGGGTTGTACATTGCACCAGATAATTCAAGTATGCTTGCAGACATCCCTAAACCAGATGGTTCTAAAAAGGTTGATGTAACCCTAAATGCCATTGCTGGTGAAAAGGAAAGGCTAAAAAGGGATATGGAGGCAAAGGGCAAGTCAAGGTTTGAGCAGGAAAAGTAAGTTTTATGGAGAAGGAAGTTCAGGGTATTTCTGAGCCAAAGGATGATCAAGAAGAACCTCCTAAGCCACAAAGAAAGCAGCCCACTAGAAAAGTGAGGCAACCCAAAACCACACCTTCCAGACTCACAAAACATGTCTCTCAAACTCCCAAAAACTCCACACATCAAACCTCCAAACCAACAGATGTTAAAACACCTGTTGTGTCAACAACTATTGGCACTTCAGTGGTTTCAGCAGATGTTAACCCAACAACCATCACTTCAACACACACTTCAACCACTGCCCCACCAAAAACATCCTCACCACCACAAAAACCCCCTGCTAAAAAGCAGAAGACAACTGATGACACATCATCAGTTGTAATGACAAATGTGGTTGAAACACCAGTTGTTTCAACAACTGTTAGTTAGCCACCTTCCACTTCAATCACCACCACTCAAATCATCACTTCTCAACCCACCAAAACACCACCAACTTCTCCTAAACCAAAAAGGAGAAGCATAATTTTGGAAGATGATGATTCTTCACCACCTCCCACTTCATCACAACCACTGTCACTTGTTACTATTCCAAACCCTGTTCCACTCTCTTCAACACAAGTCTTTAACCCAAATACTGCCATTACTCCTGCAGGTGTCCAGTATCCTTTAGAGCTTATTGCAGTTAGAGAGGAGATCAAATCCTTCTACTCTGAAGATGACCCTGCTAAAAGGAACTTGCCATCTCTTCAAGGATATCCTAGGCCTAACAATATAGAAGAATATTTGAAGCTAAAGGCTCAACAAGCAGAGGATATCTCAAAAATAAACACAAAGGGTAAATCTAACAAGGAAATCCAAAGATACGATCAATTCCTGCTCACTCAGGTAAGCACTTTGGAAAGATTTTCAAAAGATCTCTGTTAGAAACTTTCAGAAAGAGATGATGAAACTTTGAGAAAAGATTACATTGAGCATATTATGGCATTCAAGAAATACAAAGGAGAAAAGGCTCAATATAAAGAATGGACAGTTGGTGAGCTCAAAGAGGAGTTAGAAAGAATTGAAAAAATGAACAAAGACAAAGTTAAACATACTCCTCCTGTTTGGGCAAATTACAAGAAAAATGTGCCTGATAAAGTGTTAAAGCTGAAAAGAATGAAAGAGGAACTTATTACTGCTGATTTTGGGTCAAGGAATCAGGTGACAAGGTGGAAAGAAGAAAAGGTGATGGCCTCTTACCAAAAGCTGGAAGAACCAAGAAAGAAAAATCCAAATGTTCCACAAAAGCCTGCTTATCCTGAAGCAGTGGTTCCAGCTAGACCACAAAAGCTTCAAATCAGGAAATCCACTGCTCCACCTAGAGCCATCCTTTATCAAAGAAGGAGACAAAAATAGATGGATGCAGAAACAACAGAGGATATAGCAGCAGGGGATGATATTATAAAATCAGTCCTCAAGCTGATGATAGCTGAAAATCCTGAACTTGCTAAAGCTCAAAGCACTGCTCAGCCAGTTATCACCAGGCCACCATCTCCAAACTCATCATCAATAAAACCTCTCCCAAGAAACCCACTGGATTCAAAAATACTAAAGTGGAAATCTGACAAACAGACCCACGTATTGACTTTGATCAAATCCAGTGGTGAAGTGAAGAAAATATCAAGGGAACAAGCATTAGGCCTGGGTGTTGAGGATCTGCAAGATCTCCTTGATCTTACACTGTGCAGGGATGAGGATGACACAGATTCCTTGAACTTTGAATTACAATTCAAAGGTCAAGTTAGGGAATTGTTGATGAGGCAATAAAGATCCATAATAATGAAGGGTTTTGGCATCATCTGTTCCAGGGGGAGATTGTTGGGATTGAACCCTACCAGAGAAACAGTTGATTAAAGCCAAAACTGGATCAGAGCAGTGGATCCAAAATAAGCAGATGTTTGTATTCATTCCTCCCCTTGAAAGTGGCTAAACAACTGATGGCCTCTATCTACTGCTCATCTACAACAACTGTCCTTTAAACAACTGCTGATGATTAAAGAACTGATGAAGACTAACACTGATGCTCAATCTACTGATCTGGGTCAAGCACTGCTGAAGACATAAAGTACTGCTGGAGTCACAACCGTGGAAGGAGAAAGCAGTAATTTACTCTATTCCTTTGTATTGTAATGTAATCAGTAGTTTGATAGCAGTAGTTGTATTAGATCAGTAGTTACAGGTTGTTAGGAGGTTAGATGTCACTTTCATGGTGACGTCAGCCAACATGCTTCAGTGGTTTGCTCGTGCCTATAAATAGAACAGTACCCTGTACTGTTCTATTAGCTCTTTCACCACTCGTCTTCCTGCACGAACAATTCATTATGAGCTTAGGCTGAGGGGGAGTTTGTGATACATGCATGCAAAGTTGTAATTGAAGATTGAAATAAATTTAATCATTCGGTTCAATGTTAATTATGTGTGTTGAAAGCAATTCTCGTGTTTGATTGTGTGTGAAAGTTTGTTTCCATTTATATTCCGCTGAAATTACTTGTTCATCTTCTTAATTCTCAAACAAAAACACAATAAAAAAGAAACTCAGATCCTAACACCCTCTGTATCTCTTTTAGATATGCCTTCTGCTTGTTGAGCTTTTATTTTGAGATACTCTTTAATGTTTCTTGGGAAAGGATAACCTTGGATGGAAGGAAGTTTCCCTTTTGCCGGGTCATCTTCAAAGTAAAAAGACTTTATCTCCTCTTTGACTGCTGGAAGATCCAATGGGTATTGTAATCCCACTGGAACAATAGCAGTGTTTGTATTCAAAACTTGAGCTGATGATAATGGAATAGGGTTTGGAATGGTCACAACGGACAGTGGTTGTGAAGATGTTGAAGGTGGGAAAGTGTCATCTTCCAGTATTATCCCTCTCCTTTTGGGTTTAGGAGAGGTTGGTGGTGTTTTGGTGGGTTGAGTGGTGGTGATTTGAGTGATGGGTGGCTGACTAACAGATGTTGAAACAACTGGTGTTTCAACCACTGTTGTCACTACAACTGCTAATGTGTCATCAGTTGTCTTCTGCTTTTTGGCAGGTGGTTTTTGTGATGGTGATGTTTTTGATGTGGCAGTGCTTGATTGAGTGTGAGTTGTTTTAGTGGGGATGGCAGTGGTTGAGACAACATCTGTTGGTTTTGAGGTTTGATGTGTGGAACTTTGGGAGATTTTAGGAGTGGGTTTAGTGGTTTTGGAAGGTGTATTTGCTTTGGGTTGGCTTACTTTCCTTGTAGGCTGACTTCTTTTTGGTTTAGAAGTACCATGCTCTTCCTTTTCCATTAAAGCTTCCTTCTCCTTTTCAAATCTTGTTCGACCCTTTGTCTCCGTATCCTTTTCAGCCTTGCTTTTTCATCAGCAAAAGCATTTAAGGTTACATCAACCTTTTTGGAACCATCTGGCCTAGGGATTTCTCCAACCAGTTTTGACAGTGGATCTGGTTTTATGTATAAGCCATCTTCATATCCCTTCTTCTTCTTCTCCCCCGTTTTGGCATCATCGGGTGGATTATCAACAAAAATGATTGAAGGAGGAGCAATGCCAGTGGTTTGTAGTAGATGGGCCTTAATTGCCTTGATATCTGCCTGTGTATCCTTGAACCTAGCTTCCATCAGATTTCTGATCTTCTGAATTTGAACTTCATGTTGTTGATCAGCATATTGTCTTTGCTGATGAAGCATAGGTTGAAATAGCTTCCAAAGCTCAGCAGAGGTTGGAGCAGATGTTGTATAAGTTGTAGCAGTGGGTGGTGCCTTTCGAGCTTGTAACAACTGTTGCAGCATAGTTTTAATATCTGCAACAGATGTGTCAAGTTTGTCAACCCTCTCCGTCAATTCTCTGTACATTAAACCATCACCCAAGTTAATGGGATCATCTGATTTCCCACCAGTGGTGGATGTATCAGTGGTTGACTTAGGGAAAGTTTCCCAGAAATCATCCACTGATGCCCCTTGTTCTCGGTACTGGGGACTTCTTTCTTCAGTAGGGGTAACTATTTTAAGTGAACCAGTGAATACTGGAAACACTCTAGTTCCTAAAGAAGAAATTGCCTTCAAGGGAGTCTCACTTATGAAACTACTGTCCAAGTGTAAACCAGTGGGTTCAACACTTGTAGTAGCTGCTCCACTTGAACAACTGACATGAATTACTTGTAATTCCTGCAGTGTAACCTCCTTAGTTGTTGGTGGGTTAGCAATGATTGAGACACCAGACTCAGTCACTTGTTGGGGTATATTCTCAGTAACAGGTGATTGAGAAGAACTGATTTGTGTCTGGGCTAAATCAAGTGCATCCAACAAGGGTATTATTTGTGGTGGAATTTGTGCAGTGAGGATAGGGGTAGAAAGAGAATTTGCCCCGGGAGGTGGGCTATAGATGATGGAATCAAGTGATTCCAGAGCATCATAACGTGGTGTCCTTGTGCTTACAACCTGATCTTTTTGAGAAGATGCAGGAGGAGTTTTAGGCTCAGGTTGAGATCTTTCTTCCAACTACTGTGAGGAAGTAGCAGCAGTGGTTATTGGTGACTTTTGTGTTGTCACAGGTATGACCTCTGGGATCTCATCTTCCAGAGTTACCTTTTTAGTGGGTTTTGGGGGCTTTTGGATATTTTCTTTTTAGGATTTTTGGTGGTTTTAGGTGTGGGTTTCACAGCAGTGGTGGTACTGCTGTGATCACCTTGAGCTGTGGGCTCAAAAGCAGGTGCCTGATGTCACGGCCCCCGACCCGGTTTGACACGTTTCAGGAGCCGCGGGACAGAAATCCCGTGGTATTTTAATTAACAGCGGAAGTTTCTTCAGGATCTTTTTAAAACTGAAATATTTCCCGATTATTTTATTTCACAATTCGGGATAAAACCCGATAATTTACAATCTTGAGATTTCACCAGGAAATCTTTTATTTTACAAAACATGTTTCTTTATTTTTATTCTGAGCCACTTCCTTAAGCTGATAGTGCTTCACGGCACTTTTCCTGGATCACAACAGATCACCTAAAACATGTTTGAAAAAGGTTTTGTCAGCGGGAAATACTGAGTGAATCATTCTATTTACTAAAACGACCTGTTTGTTATAATTTACAGTATTAAGAGCGATTATAATGTCTCTATCTTTTTAATTAACTGACCCAGTTGTCACTTGACCGGACTTGTGACTGTGGACATATCACTTGTTGGGTCCGTTCACCCACAAATGATAAATAATTAGTAGCTATGTGCACATCCCCCCACACACTGGCAGTAATTTCAGATTACATAGACTTAATCCCTGTAATTATAACCTTTGAAAATAAACATGCTTTTGTAAAGTAATTTGATAAAAAGAGAATGACTCACATTGCAGATTTAATAGAGCTTATTCTACTGATTAGCCTTGATAACCTAGTTTAGATAATCAAGCACACAAACTAGGTTAGTAACTTAATACAGCATTTACGATAACTCACGAGATTAAAACCTTCACAACGAATGACAAAGTGCGATACTTAAACATCCATCGATTTAACGACGAATGACAAAGCATAAACCCTAATGTGGGCAGCACTTAAACATCCATTGGATAGTTTAATCGATCGGACATTGAATCGTAGCAGCGATCGAGTTATTACCCTGAATTGTGGCAGCACTTCGTGATCAGTGTGTGTTTTTGTAGTGATTATACTATAACTCAGCGTATAATTCGAATTTGAACGTCGAAAGAACACCCAATTGCATGAAACAGACCGTCCTATTTATACGTGAAATTGAGTTCCCCCGCGTGTCGCGGGAGATGTTGCTGCTCCTGTCGCGACTCACCTGGGGTGTCAACCTACCCTAGGGTAGCCTTGTCACTAGTATGGGCATGCTGAGTTGCTAGTTCGTGAATTTTAACTCTAGACAACGCATTTTAGAGATAATCGTCCATTAGGGTTTACCCCCCCCCCTGAGTTTTAGGGGCCCTAATCCTGATTCCAAATGTTCTGAAAAATTTAGGGTTTGTGCAGAATCACTTGGGTTTCTCAATTAGGGTTTCCTATTGGACAATTTGATTAAATAAATATAACTTTTGATGAGAGTTGTTAAATTCTCCCCACCTTAATAAAAATCTCGTCCTCGAGATTTACTGGAATAAGTGAGGATATTTTCGCTTCATTTCTGATTCCAGCTCCCAAGTGTATTCAGCTCCTCTCTTTGAATCCCATCTGACTTTGACTAAAACTAGTCGTTTGTGTTTGAGAAATTTGATCTTTCGATCCTCAATTTGAAGAGGTTTCTCAACAAATTTTAGCTTTTCGTTTACCTCTATATCTCGAATAGGTACTACCAGTGATTCATCTGATAAGCATTTCTTGAGATTGGATACATGAAATACATCATGTACTCCTGCTAATTCTTCTGGTAGTTGTAAACGATAAGCAACTGGTCCTATACGTTGGATCACTGAAAATGGTCCTACGTACCTTGGACTTAACTTTCCTTTCTTTCCGAATCGAATTACTCCTTTCCAAGGAGAAACTTTTAACAATACTCTGTCTCCAACTTGGAATTCTAACGGCTTGCATCTATTGTCTGCATAACTTTTCTGGCGATCTCGAGCCGTCTTCAGCCTTTCCTTGATTTGAGTAATCTTATCAGTCATCTCTTGCACTATTTCAGGACCTGACAATTGATTTTCTCCTATTTCTGCCCAACAAACCGGAGTTCTGCATTTTCTTCCATACAGTGCTTCAAATGGGGCGGTTTCAATACTTGAATGATAGCTATTGTTATAGGAGAATTCAATTAATGGTAAATGATCATCCCAATTTCCACCAAAATCTATTACACATGCTCGGAGCATGTCTTCTAGAGTTTGGATCGTCCTTTCACTTTGTCCATCTGTTTGGGGATGATATGCAGTGCTCAGATTTAATCGAGTTCCCATAGCTTGCTGGAAACTTTTCCAGAAATGAGAAGTAAAACGACTATCCCTATCCGAAACAATGGAGAGTGGAACTCCATGTAGGGATACAACTTCATCTACATACAATTTAGCCAGTCTTTCCATGCTAAAGGTTTCTTTCATAGGCAAAAAGTGAGCTGATTTGGTTAATCGATCCACAATTACCCAAATTGCATCATTACCTTTTCTGGTTTTGGGTAACTTAGTAACAAAATCCATTGTTATAAGTTCCCATTTCCATACTGGCATTTCTAATTGTTGTAGTAACCCCGAAGGTTTCTGATGTTCTGCCTTAACTTGTGAACAAGTGAGACATTTAGAAACATATCGTGCTATGTCCTTTTTCATTCCTATCCACCAAAAGTTTTTCCTTAAATCTTGGTACATCTTATTGTTTCCTGGGTGCATAGTATACCTAGATTTATGAGCTTCTTCTAAAATCTTAGGTCTTAAGTCTCCCTGCTTAGGTACCTAAATTCTACTTTTGTGGAATCTCCAAATTTCATCTGCTCCTTGTTCTAATTCCTTGATTCGTCCTTTCATTCCTTCAGCATCATCCTTGATTGCTATAGTTTGAACATTCTTCAATTATTCTATTAAATCTATTTGTAGATTTAATCTGAGAGCACGAACTCGTCGTTGTTTCTCATAATACTTATGACTTAAAGCATCTGCAACTACATTTGCCTTTCCTTCGTGATACTGAATATCACAGTCGTAGTCACTTAGGATTTCTATCCATCTCCTTTGCCTCATGTTTAACTCTTTTTGCCCAAATATATATCTTAAACTTTTGTGGTCTGTGTAGACAGTAAATTTACTTCCGTAAAGATAATGTCTCCAAATCTTAAGGGCAAAAATTACGGCTCCTAATTCTAAATCATGAGTGGTATAGTTTTCTTCGTGCTTTTTCAATTGCCTTGAAGCATATGCAATCACCTTTTTGCGTTGCATAAGCACACATCCATATCCTAGTTTTGAAGCATCACAATATACCTCAAAATCTTCAGTTCCTTCTGGTAAGGCTAAGATTGGTGCTTTTGTTAATTTCTGCTTCAATATTCTAAAGGCTTCTTCTTGCTTAGGTCCCCATTCAAACTTAATGGCTTTACAGGTTAACTTAGTTAATGGTACGACTATCTTGGAAAAATCCTTAATAAACCGTCTATAATACCCAGCTAAACCTATAAAACTTCTTATTTCCATTGCTGTTTGTGGAACCTTCCATTTGGTAATTGCCTCTATCTTAGCAGGATCTACGTGAATACCTTCGTGATTCACCATGTGTCCTAAAAATTGCACTTCCTTTAACCAAAATTCACACTTTGAGAATTTGGCATAAAGCTTTTCTTTTCTTAACAAAGTTAAGAGTGCATGAAGGTGTTCATAATGCTCTGTCTGACTTTTGGAATAAATAAGTATATCGTCTATAAAAACAATTACAAATTTATCCAAATATGGTTTACAGATCCTATTCATCATGTCCATGAATGCAGCAGGTGCATTTGTTAACCCAAAGGGCATGACTGTAAACTCATAATGACCATACCTAGTTCTGAAAGCAGTTTTAGGTATGTCTTCTTCTTGTACCTTCAATTGATGATATCCGGAGCGTAAATCTATCTTAGAGAAATATCTAGCCCCCTGAAGTTGATCAAATAAATCATCAATCCTAGGTAATGGGTATCGATTCTTAATGGTAACCTTATTCAATTCTCTATAATCGATACACATTCTCATTGAACCATCCTTTTTCTTAACAAACAACACAGGTGCTCCCCACGGGGATGAACTAGGTTGTATAAATCCTTTACTTAGTAATTCATCTAATTGCTTTTTCAGTTCTAACATTTCTGTAGGTGCTAACCGATAAGGTGCCTTGGCTATCGGTGTAGTTCCTGGAATTAGATGAATCCTAAATTCTACTTCCCTATCTAGAGGTAATCCTGGTAAATCTTCTGGGAATATATCTGGATATTCTGAGACTACAGGAATTTCCTTAAGTTCTTTACCCTTAGTACTAATGATTACTGAAATCATATATACTATTCCTTGTTTTCGTTCATAATTAGCAACTTTCATTACTGATATGAACTTCATGGGCTTATGTGGTTTATCTTCTGTAATCCTAATTACTTCTCCAGTGGGTGATTGAATTTCTATGGAATTCTGATCACAAAATATTCGAGCATGGTTGGCTATTAACCAATCCATTCCTAATACAACATCAAATTCAGCTGAATTCATCGGCAATAGTTTTGCAGAGAATTTATGTCCTAAAAGTTCTATATTTTCTTCCTGCAAAACTTTATCTATTTTAACTGAATTTCCGTCTGCCGTTTCAACTGTAAAAATCTACCTAATATTGGTTAAAGGTAAATTAAGAGCTTGGCAGAATGAAGTATTTATAAAACTTTGGTTTGCACCAGAGTCAAATAATACTTTGGCGTAAATGTTGTGAACTAAGAACGTACCCGCTATCACATCTGGGATGAGTTCTGCTTCTTGAGTGGTCAGCTGAAATGCCCTGTCATTCTTCTTAATAGTTCCGTCGGTCGCCTTGGTTTTGTTGTCTGCTGGTTTAATTATTTTAGGACATTCTGTTTTATAATGTCCATTTTCTCCACAGTTATAGCAAACTATTGTTTTCTTTCTGCAGTTTTCTTCACGATGCCCTACCGTTTTGCAAAAATTGCAATATACTTTGCATTTTCCAAAATGTTTCTTTTTGCAATTTTGACAGAACGGCAAAGTTGAAGATTGCCCTGTTCCTCTTCTCTTGAAGCTGTTATTATTACCCGTACGAAATCCTTGGGTAATTTTCTGAGCTAATTCCTTCTTCCTGTTTTCATCTTGGGTACGTACTAGTTCATCGGTTAGGGTATTAGCTAATTCCACAGCATCGTCAATAGTGCGAGGTCTCGCAGCTTTAACGATATTGCAAATTTCACTAATCAGTCCCCAAATATAGCGAGAAATGAGTACCGGTTCTGGCGAAGCCAGCGTTGGTACCACTCTAGCATATTCAAAGAATGTCGAAGTATAACCACGACAATCTACACCCATCATCCGATGATTTAGAAACTTATTCGTCATCTGTTCCTTTTCATACTCGGGACAGAATTTTCTTTCTACAAAACCCTTAAATTCTTCCCAAGTCATGGCATAAGCTATTATTCTTCCTTTTGATTGTAACACAGTGTTGCACCATTCGAGTGCTCCTTCCTTGAAGAGATTTGATGCGTACATGACCTGATCATCTTTAGCACATTTACTTATTGCAATGACTGCTTCGGTTTTCTCTAACCAACGCAGTGATGCAGTTGCTCCTTCATTGCCTGCAAATTCAGTGGGTTTACAAGCAAGGAATTCTTTGAAAGTGCAACCAGGCGTTGCGGCTTTCATTTTCTTAGGAATTGGAGCTTGATGTGGTTCCCCATTATGATCATTGCCTCCGTTTACACTATTACTGAAGTTATCTTCAGAGATACGTTTACTAGGAATGATATGGTTCGATTGGAGCTTGATGTGGTTCGATTGGATTCTTTATAGCAGCAACGAATGCTGGAATAGCATTAGCTATCCCTTGAGCAACAATATTTTTGATATCTTGTCTAGTCATATATTGATCTCCTGGATGTTGCTCAGACTGATTAACCTCATTTACTGGTTCGTTACCAATGTTTGACATCTGATAATAAATTTTATGTAAATAATTAGTATAATTATAAATATAATAAAACAGTTTGCACATAATCACATTAACATGAATAATCAAAATTATCGATTTCACAAGTTTCATTTCTATATATTATATTATGCCTCGTACACACGATTATCATACAACGTTTTATTGTTAAGTTATTACACATACTGGTTATTATGATTATTTATTAACACATATTCCTGCAAACTCCCATTATCTAGTCAGCTAATTTCTTAAAAACGACGCTCCCTCTCATCATACTTCCAAGTAACTCTTTCTCCCACATCCCTAATCCGATTTCCTGCATCAATTAACTCTTCGCCCCAGAGGCGAAGTTCAGTCAGATTCTCAGGGCTCATGGTTGGGTATAGTGGAGGTTCTGGGTCAACTTGTGGGAAAAATGTATCAGGGTTGTTTAAAAGATTTTGGTATTGCCAATCAGTTGTCCACCATTCATCTAATTCTACGGGTAATGGTTGAGGTTGGACAATAGGATCTGGAATATCAGGTTCCAGATTGATTGGGATTGGAGCTTCTAGTGGGTAACTGAAAAGATCTTCTTCAGTAAATATAAGGTTTGGATTAGCTGCTTCAAGGTTTCCATCGGCAGGTCCGATGAGGTCACTCATTACTAATTGATGATCTAAAACTTCCCAAGGAGTCATTTTCTGTTTTTGTCTAGAACTTTCTCCGACCTCTATTTCTGTTTGCTTAAAACTTTTCTCAGCTTCTATCTCTACTTGATTAACATTTTCCTCAATTTCTACTCCTTTTCCTTTGTCTTTTGGTTCTTCAGTTTTGGTAAACTTTCTTGTTGCTGGCTTTTTCCTTCGTACATGCCTCCAGCCCACAAATCTGCTTCTTTTCTTGGGTTTAGGTTTTGCCAGTGGTTTGGATTGAAATTCCATGGGTTCTTCTTTATCAGCGAAGTAACCGGTGAATTCCTTGGAAACTTCTATCTTAACGGGATATAGGTTAAGATTTTCTAAACCTTCTGATATCTCATTCATGCTGTTTAGCATATATGCAAAATACATACCAAATGTTAAAATAGAATAACAAAATTTTATAGATAACCCTTAAATATTATTGCATACATAAAACAACTGACAAGTAGATTATACTACGATTTACTGTAACTTATTTAATTACTAAATAAGGTTTCTGGAAATAAAAGTGCTAAAACTTTTGAGTATTTAGAGATTTGCATTTTCTGCTACTGTGGCTAGCATATAAAGATTTGCCCATTTCTCATCTAATTTGTCCTCCCAAGGTGATTTATTGATTAAATCTTGGGTTTCTTGTTTAACTTTCTTCTCTCGGTTTTTCCTTATTTCCTCCTGACTTTTCCTAATAATCAAACTTCTTTTATTAGGAGAAAGTGGTTCCTCGTAATGTGCCTTACGGACAAATATTCCTTCTTCAGGAATTACATAAGGTTTTGTTTGGAATGAACTTCCCTTCTCGTTGGATGACCTATCTAGTTTAAGATAGATGTTTGACACCTTTTGTTTACCCATACTGTAATTAACCATTAATTAGTTAATAAAACACATAATCACATAATTGGCAATCAGTAAAATTAAGTATTTCTAAATACTTAATAGGCTTAGATCAGTGGCTCTGATACCACCTTATTTCTGTCACGGCCCCCGACCCGGTTTGACCCGTTTCAGGAGCCGCGGGACAGAAATCCCGTGGTATTTTAATTAACAGCGGAAGTTTCTTCAGGATCTTTTTAAAACTGAAATATTTCCCGATTATTTTATTTCACAATTCGGGATAAAACCCGATAATTTACAATCTTGAGATTTCACCAGGAAATCTTTTATTTTACAAAACATGTTTCTTTATTTTTATTCTGAGCCACTTCCTTAAGCTGATAGTGCTTCACGGCACTTCTCCTGGATCACAACAGATCACCTGAAACATGTTTGAAAAAGGTTTTGTCAGCGGGAAATACTGAGTGAATCATTCTATTTACTAAAACGACCTGTTTGTTATAATTTACAGTATTAAGAGCGATTATAATGTCTCTATCTTTTTAATTAACTGACCCAGTTGTCACTTGACCGGACTTGTGACTGTGGACATATCACTTGTTGGGTCCGTTCACCCACAAATGATAAATAATTAGTAGCTATGTGCACATCCCCCCACATATTGGCAGTAATTTCAGATTACATAGACTTAATCCCTGTAATTATAACCTTTGAAAATAAACATGCTTTTGTAAAGTAATTTGATAAAAAGAGAATGACTCACATTGCAGATTTAATAGAGCTTATTCTACTGATTAGCCTTGATAACCTAGTTTAGATAATCAAGCACACAAACTAGGTTAGTAACTTAATACAACATTTACGATAACTCACGAGATTAAAACCTTCACAACGAATGACAAAGTGCGATACTTAAACATCCATCGATTTAACGACGAATGACAAAGCATAAACCCTAATGTGGGCAGCACTTAAACATCCATTGGATAGTTTAATCGATCGGACATTGAATCGTAGCAGCGATCGAGTTATTACCCTGAATTGTGGCAGCACTTCGTGATCAGTGTGTGTTTTTGTAGTGATTATACTATAACTCAACGTATAATTCGAATTTGAACGTCGAAAGAACACCCAATTGCATGAAACAGACCGTCCTATTTATACGTGAAATTGAGTTCCCCCGCGTGTTGCGGGAGATGTTGCTGCTCCTGTCGCGACTCGCCTGGGGTGTCAACCTACCCTAGGGTAGCCTTGTCACTAGTATAGGCTTGCTGAGTTGCTAGTTCGTGAATTTTAACTCTAGACAACGCATTTTAGAGATAATCGTCCATTAGGGTTTACCCCCCCTTGAGTTTTAGGGGCCCTAATCCTGATTCCAAATGTTCTGAAAAATTTAGGGTTTGTGCAGAATCACTTGGGTTTCTCAATTAGGGTTTCCTATTGGACAATTTGATTAAATAAATATAACTTTTGATGAGAGTTGTTACACCTGAGGAGCAATGGTTGCTGCTAAAGTCTGCTCAGGAACCTCTGTTTGTGTTTTGGAAGGTTTTGACAGCCGTGTGAATGTTTCAGAAGTTAGGCTGTTTATTTGAAAAAGATTTCCTTGGATAAGCACAAGAGCATTATCCTTTGAAAATTTCTTTCGAAAATAGTAACTTAAAAACCTTGGAAATAATAAAAATGATTTTTATTAACATTTTTGACAAGATCATTGAAGATCTCCTGGGAATAGTTAAAATTTTCTTCATGCAGTATAGCATAACCCAGGTATTGGATCTTCAATGGAATTTCATTGAAAGCAGTGGTTTTGTTTGACACACACATTAGGAGGGTATAAATTAAAAACCTTGTGGCAGGTGGAAAACTGCCCTTTTGTAAAGTATCTTTTTTTCATTTCTTCTTCATACCCTCTCTTAAGAAAATCAGTTTGATACTCTGTTTTTTGGGAAAAAGGTTTTACCTTTAAGATCATCGAGTTCAAAGACCTCCGAAATGGTTTGAGGTGTGATGGTGACTTAAATACCCTTTATTGATGAAGTAATGGCTAAGGGCGTTTTGTCCTTAGTTTCAAGTTTGCCATTTTTTCCAGAATTCTTGTTAGGTATCCAGGTAAATCGGAGCATCACAAGTCAACAAAGTTTTGTAATTTAAAGACGACAGAGCATCAATTACGGAGTTGAAGGTTGTGGTGTGACTTGGTTTTTCTAGTAAACCCAAGTAATTATGAGGAGTTTTGTATGGAAGTGCCATGATGATTCGAAAATGGTAAGAGCGAATGAAGAAAATGAGTAATTTTTGAGAGAATTTGGGAGAAACTGCTTTGTGAAGGGAATTTTGAATTCGATTCGACAGTGAAAACCCTGTTTGGGGTTTTTATCAGGGTTTTATAGGGTGAAAAAGTGAATGCTGACGTGGCGGCGGTTACAAAAGATCTGACGGCCAAGTACTGCCCACGTGACAACCTTTGATGAATAATGGATGACAGTTGTTAGGAAACCACCGATGGAACAATATCAGTGGTTTGCAACGGTAACAATGAAAACAGTGACTGATTTTTAACTATCAGTGGATTAAAACACTGATGTTTGATCAACAGTGATTAACAAGGAAATGAAAGAACAGAGGTTGACTTTCAGCAGTGGACAGCATTTAGCATAACAGATGTTTGAACCAAAAACTGTGGTTATGGCAGACTTTTAAGGATTAATGAATATTTTCATTTTTAGCTATTTTTAAGGATGAATTTTTGATTTTCTGAAAACATTTTAATGATTTTATTCATAGAAAAACATGATTTTGCCTGTTATTCCATGTTCAGCATGCCAATCCTAAAGATCAAGCTTTCAAAGGTGGATGTGTCTAAGGCTTTTGTTAGCATATCTGCCAGCTGATCTTTAGTTGGAACATGGTGCAGAGAAATCAAACCTTTTTCAAAGCAATCCCTCACAAAGTGATGTCTGATATCAATGTGCTTGGAGGTTGAATGAGAAACTGGATTTTTGATGATATTTTCTGATGCCTGACTGTCCAACATGAGAGGTGTTTTTAAGGTAGTGATACCAAAATCCAGAAGTTGATTTTGAAGCCATAGCGGTTGGGCTGTACAGCTTGCAGCAGCTATATACTCTGCCTCAGTAGTGGATGTTGAAACAACTGCTTGCTTTTTGCTTTGCCAAGACACTAAGCAATTGCCTAGGAATTGGCACCCTCCTGAAGTAGACTTCCTTGTTGTGTTACATCCAGCAAAGTCACTGTCTGAGAAACCTGAAAGCTTGATATTTCCATCAGCTGGATACCAGATACCAAGTGTGAGAGCACCTTTGAGGTATCTGAATATCCTTTTTACAGCAATAAGGTTTGACTTTCTAGGGGCTGATTGGGATCTTGCACAAACACATGTTGCAAACATGATGTCTGGCCTAGATGAAGTTAGGTACAATAAAGACCCAATCATGCTTCTATAAAGTGTTTGATCAACCAAATCATCCTTTTCATCAGACATGAGTAACTTGGTGGTTGCTATGGGTGTACTACACGGTTTGCAATCATTCATATCAAACTTTGTTAAAAGTTCTTTGGCATATTTGCCTTGATGAATGAAAGTTCCATTTTGCAGTTACTTTACTTGGAGACCAAGAAAGCACTATAGTTCACCCATTGCACTCATCTCAAACTCAGCTGTCATGAGTTGTCTGAACTCTTCACACATTTTAGAACATGTGCTTCCAAAAATGATGTCATCCACATAAATTTGGACAATCATCAAGTCTTTCCCTCTCCGTTTAAAAAAAACAGTGTTTTGTCAATGTTACCTCTTGTGAAACCAATGGAAAGAAGAAAGTGGAAAGAGTTTCATACCAGGTTCTAGGTGCTTGTTTCAAGCCATACAAAGCTTTGTTCAGCTTGTAGACATGATTTGGATTAAATGGATCCTCAAAGCCAGGAGGTTGACAAACATATACCTCTTCTTGAATTTTACCATAGAGGAATGCACATTTGATATCTATTTGATACACCTTTATGTTGTGGTTAACAGCAAAGGCCAGGAACAGTCTGATAGCTTCCAATCTAGCTACAGGGGCAAAAGTTTCATCATAATCAATGCCCTGTTCATATCTAAAACCTTGAACCACTAGCCTTGCTTTATTCTTGACAACAATGCCCCTTTCATCAGTTTTATTTTTGAAGACCCACTTTGTGCCAATATGACTCACACCCTCTGGCAGTGGGACAAGCTCCCATACTTGTTGTCTTTTAAACTATTGGAGCTCCTCTTGCATGGCCTCTACCTAGCTGTTGTCTTTCAGTGCCTCTTGATACTTGACTGGCTGATGGAGAGATAGAAAACCAGCAAAAAGACAGATGTTTTGGGATTGACTTCTTGTGAGCACCCCTTCACTGATGTTGCCAATGATTTGGTCAGGTGGATGAGACTTCAAGAAGATTAGATCTCCTTTGTATGGAACAATGGCATTAAATGGTGAGGGCTGCAGATGTGAATCATCTGAGCTAACAACTGTTGGTAACTTTGATGATCCAACGGTGTCTTGAAATGGAGGTGGAGGAATAGGTGTAATTGGTGTGGAAACATGTTGACTTTTATCCACTGTTTGAGGATCTTTATCAACAGTGTTTGATGATGTGGAAGCAAGGGTTAAAGGGATACTTTGGTCAACTACTGTTGAGGTAGCAGTGGTTGAGCTTTGACAGCTATTTTGAACATCTGCTGCTCTGGCAATGGATTTGAAGGTTTGTAGTGGAAGAATCACTTCTTAACCATTGTCTGATGGAGGATTTTGAGATAGACCTGCACTGTTAATCTTGACAGAAACATTTTCAAAAGTAAATTTATCAAGATCAAACAATTCTGCAGGGTTTGCAGGGATTTTCATTGAAGAAAGTTCATTGAACTTTACATTCAAAGTCTTTTCCACTGTTTTGGTCCTTGTGTTAAACACTTTGTAGGCCTTAGAAGTGATTGAGTATCCCAAATGATATCCACTGTCTACTTTGGCTGCAAATTTTGAAATTGAGTCTTTTAAGTTCAAAATAAAGCATGGGCAGCCAAATACTTTAAAGTATGAGATCAGTGGTTTGATTTTCTACAGAAGTTCATAGGCAGTCTTTTGATGCCTGGGGTTGATTAAAACTCTGTTTTGGACATAGCAAGCAGTGTTTACTGCCTCTGCCCAGAAAGTTAATGGCAAACCTGAATCAGCAAGCATGGTTCTGGCAGCCTCAATCAGTGTCCTGTTTTTCTCTCAACAACCCCATTTTGCTCGGGTGTCCTTGGAATGCTGTACTGCCTTACAATTCCTTTTGACACACAAAACTAATCCAACTCCCTATTTCTAAACTCTGTGCCATTGTCACTCCTGAAGACTTTTCCTGGCAAGTCAAATTGCTTTTCAACCTGTGTAACAAAGTCTTGCAAAATGCCTGCAGTCTCATCTTTGGAATGTAAGAAATAAGTCCATGTAAATCTAGAAAAGTCATCTACAATTACCAAACAATATCTTTTCTTTTTAAGACTCATGACTTTTACTGGGCCAAACAGATCCATGTGCAGCATTTGCAGGCACTTGGTTGTTTTGGACTCTTCAATGGACTTAAATGAGCTTTTATGTTGTTTTCCTTTTAAGCAAGAAATACAATGCTCAGGACAGGTGAATAGTTTTTGAGGTAGACCTCTTACTAACCCATGTTTTGACAAAGCAGTGATTGTCTTGAGATTTGTGTGCCCCAATCTCCTGTGCCAAAGTTCTGTGTCTTTGTTAGAGGCAGCTGAGAATAGACAGGCATCAATCCTGGGGCTCTCTTTTGACAAATCAACTACATAAACATTGCCACTCCTTTGAGCAACAAGTTGAGTTTTTCCATTTTTTATTATTTCTTCAATCTTTTTAACCATTTCTGGTCCAACAATCCTACAACACTCCTTAGTAAAGAATGAGCCATAGCCCTTATCATTCATTTGTGAGACACTAAGAAGGTTGAATTTTAGATTGTCTATTAGATTGACATTTTCAAACTTAACATTTCCAGACTGAACTGTACCAGATCCCATCACCTTCCCTTTACTATTATTACCAAAGGATATATCACCCCCTCCATGAGTTTTGAAATCTTTGAGTAGGGCTCTACATCCTGTCATGTGCCTGGAGCCTCCACTATCTACATACCAAAGACTATCTAAGCATGCAGAAGCTCCATGCACATTAAGTAAAAGGTTAGTTCATTAGAGTCTCCAAAGCCAATAAGGCTTTGGATGGGGTCTCAACAGTGTCTAGGTTAAGTTCAGGTGGATGGACAGTGGTTAGTTCAGGGGTTTGGACAGTTTTGGAACTGTTTTTCTCTAACCATTGTTGGGGGGTCTTGCCCTATCAGCTGTTGATACCCAAAGGTATGCCTATTCACTCTTGGTTTAGAGGGCCTTTTGTAGGCTTCATAAACATGTGGGACCCTTGGGTATGGTGGTTGACCTTTACCTCTTCGGTATTGGTTAGCAAGGGTGCATCAGTCACCTGAACTTCTCTTTTAACAGAGGTTTGGTTCAGCTATTTTATAACAGCTGTTTGAACTGGCGCAAACAATGGTTGGTTCTTTACTTGAGGTTTTGATGAACTCATTGGTGTTTTTGAAATGTACTCTTCCTTTTTGACCTCAAAGGATTTCAAGTACACACATTGCTGAGTAGAATGGTTTGTTTTACCACAGATGGTGCAGCTTTGTAAAGGCACAATAGTACTTGTTTTGTTAAGATCATAAGCTTTTAAGTGAAAACAATCTTTGGTCAGGTGATTTTTCTTTTCAAAAAAGTCACAAACAGGTTTTTAATCTTTTCTCTTTTCTTCTTCTTTTCAGACTCCTTTGCAACAGAGTTTTAAACTACTGTTGGGATGTCCTTAAGAGGAATCACCTTGGCCTTTGGAGCTTTGACACCATCTATAGTTGTGAAGTCCATGGGTTTGAAGTTTTCAAGGATGTCGCACTCATCAGACCATGTGGGTTTGAATTGGTATTTCTCAATCTCCTCAAAAGTTGAGGACCCCACAGATCTTTCCAAAGTGATCTTGTTACCAAGTTTATCAGTTATTTTAACCTCTTAGCCATCCTTGTTGGTGGGTATGATTTCAACAAAACCAGTTTGATTTGCAGCAGTGTTTTCAACTTGATCATTTTTTTCTAAATCCTATGCCAAATTTTACATTGCTTTCAAGCTGTTTTTCAAGCATAATCTCATAACTTTGCAGGATTCCACCCATTTTTCACAAGTGATTTGGGTGGTTTCCAACTCCTTTTTACAGACTTGATATTTTTCTATCATGGTCTGGAGTTGATCCTTGGTTATGCTATGCTCTTGTTTGAGACTGCAGATTTCATTATCTTTTTCAACCAATTTGATTTTCAGTTCTTTTAAAGACTTTTCAAATTGAACTTCATCATTTAACACTCTATCCCTAAGGTTTTCATTCACCTCTTTGATGTTAGCAAATGTTATGATGCATTTGTCTGAACAAAGGTTTTTAAGAACCTGAGATGATACCTTAGCTGCAGCCATCATGGCACAATCACAGACATGCTCTTTCTCATCTGGCACTTTCTCTTCTTTTTCACCTTGGTTCTTCTCTTCTTCTTCTTCTTCTTCTTCTTCTTCTTCTTCTTCTTCTTCTTCTTCTTCTTCTTCTTCTTCAGACCAGGGGTCAGACAGTGGTTCCAACAGGGGTTCTGAATTTTCTTCCAACAGTATTTCACCAGCAACAGCAGTAACCACTGCTTCAACAATCTCATCCACTGTTTCAACATTTGACTGTCCTTCTTCACTTTCCAGCCCTTCTGGTATTGACTCTAATGCCATAAAACAGTAATCATCATTAGAAGCATCATTATTAGCACATAGTGCAAAATTTTCATCACCTAGCTCATCAGGTAAGTTGCTCCAGTCAACAAAGCCTTGGATGAAAAAGCTTTGCTGATCTGGTTGAACCACTGTTGGTGCAGCTTGTTGAGGTGCAACTGGTTGCACTTGAACCTGAGGCTTGGACATACTGAATTTAAGGAACAGTGGTTTGGACATAATGCACAGGAACGGGGGTTGCAGGATGTGCATAATGGGCAATGTTTACATGGGTAGCAGGGGTATATTGGGAATACTGCACAGTGCTTTGGTTATTTTGTGGTCTTGGGCTAGGGTGTGTGATAATTGGTCCACTGTTTTGACTCCTACACACTCTAGCAAAGTGACCTAACATGTTGCACTTGTAACATTTGATTTTAGACTTATCCAACCCTACTTTTAGATTCCCATGCAACCCTGGGAATTTTCTCCCTGTCCTTTTGTAAAACTTGATGGTTCTAACACTCAGTAGTGCAAGTTGGTGTAATATGTCCATTTCCTCTAAATCAGTTGGATCAAAATGCTGGAGATCATTGAGTACAAAGCACGGATTATCAGAGTTTTGGCTTTCTCCATTTGCTGTAAAAGCATAATTGGATGAGTGAGAATCAGAGTTAAAATTTCCACCAGCTGTTATGTCAATAAAGTGATCATAACTCTGATCCTTACTACTGCTAGACTCTTCATGACCCAAAAGAGCTGTGTTGCCAAATGAATAGTCATCTGCAACTTTCCCAGACTCTTGTAACTTCTTTTTTTGGTTCAACCCCCTTTCATAGGTCAGGAGTCTACCATGAAGCTGGGTTAGGGTCAGATCTTTGAACCCAACAGAATTCCTGGTAACAAAAGCAATTGTGTCCCATTTATTAGGAAGTGACCTAAGAAACCTGCTATTTTGGGCTGCATTAGTAAATTCAACCTTAACAAGTTCACTCATGCGACAACTAAAAAGCTCAAACTGTTGTGTTAATGATTCACCCTTAATGTGACAAAATGTTCCATACTGTTGGTTTAAAATTTCCTTGTTATTTTCAAGTACTTCTTCACTCCCCCCAAATTGTTCCTTTAGTGCATCCCACAATTCCTTGGCACTGTTACAGTGTAACAGCCCAGCATAGATCTCATTAGGTAGTGCAGATGCAACGATGCTAAATGCCTTGGCATCCAGTTTAATTTTCTAAAAATCCTATTCAGTATAGTTCTCTATTTTCTTAGGAACCATAACCTTTAGATCCTCAGCACTTGGCACCATTGGAACATGTGGTCCAAAGATAACCGACTTCCAACATCCGGTGTTCTGTTGAGCTAGGATGTGACCCATCCTTCGCTCCCAGATGTTGTGTTCATTTCTTTTCAACATAGGTGGTTTCAAAAGTGAACCGATGTTATTGTTAACATCATGTGATTGTGACGTCATCCTGGTTGTTTTATAGGTACTGATTAATCAACTTTGCACGTGACTAAACCTTACTCTGTTTTTCAATAAAACGAACAATTAAAAGTATCAACGATTTTGAGCTGAACTTTTACGTCAAAATGATTGTTAGATCAAATTTGACTGTCCGAGCTCTGATACCAATTGTTAGGATCTGAGTTTCTTATAATTGTGCTCGTTTGATAATAATGAAGATGAACAAGAACAATTGCAGCAGAATAAAATGAAACAAACTTTCAACACACAATCAAATGAGAGAATTGCTTTTAACAAACATGTTTAACAGAGAATCGAAAGATTATATTTATTATAATCTTCAATTACACTTGCATGAATGCATACAATCTCCCCCTCAGCCCGAGCTCACAGAGAATGTTCGTACAGAATGACTTGTGATGAAGAGAGCTAATAGAACAGTACAGGTTACTGTTCTATTTATAGTACCGAAGAAACCACTGTGGCATCTTTGCTGACGTCACCATGAAAGTGACATCTAACCTCCTAACAAACTCAAACTACTGACCTATTACAACCACTAATTACAAACAACTGATTACAATATACAAAACATAAACAAAACAACTGATCCTTCATTCCACTGCTTAGGCTCCAGCAGTGCTTTGGTCTTCAGCAGTACTTGAGACATAACAGTTGATTGAGCATCAGCACTTAGTCTTCATCAGTCCTTTGGGTCAGCAGTAGTTAGGTAGGGCAGTACTTGAATCCATCAGATGTTAGAGCCACTGTCAAGGGGAAAGATCAAATACAAACATCTGCTTATTCTGAATCCACTGATCTGATCCAGTTTTGGCTTTATCAGCTGTTCCTTTGGTAGGGTTCAATCCCAACAAATGGTTTACGTCTATTATCTGCATAACTCTTTTGATGATCTCGTGATGTTTTCACTCTTTCGTTGACTTGAATTATCTTGTCAGTTGTTTCTTGTACAATCTCAGGACCTGATAATTGTTTTTCTCCTATTTCTGCCCAACATACTGGAGTTCGGCATTTTCGTCCATAAAGTGCTTCAAATGGAGCAGCATTAATGCTTGTATGATAACTATTATTATAGGAGAATTCTATTAATGATAAGTGATTGTCCCAACTTCCTCCAAAATCTATTACACATGCCCTTAGCATGTCTTTCAATGTTTGGATTGTCCTTTCACTCTGTCCATCTGTTTGAGGGTGATAAGTTGTACTTAAATTTAGTTTTGTTCCCGTAGCTTTTTAGAAACTTTTCATCTACATATAGCTTAGCTAATCTTTCCATACTATAGGTTTCCTTCATTGGTAGAAAATTAGCTGACTTGGTTAGTCGATCCACAATCACCCATATTGTGTCCTTACCTTTTCCTGTTTTGGGTAATTTGGTAACAAAATCCATTTTTATCAGTTCCCATTTCCATACTAGCATTAATAAATTGTTGAAGTAAACTTGAAGGTTTCTGATGTTCAGCTTTAACTTGTAAACAAGTTAGACATTTACAAACGTAACTAGCTATATCCTTTTTCATTTCTATCCACCACAATCCTTCCTCAGATCTTGATACATCTTTTCACTACCAGTATGCATCATATACTTAGATTTATGAGCTTCTTCAAGAAATCTTTCTCGTAGGTTTTCTAAGATAGGTACCCAAATTCTTTTCTTATGGAATCTCCAAATTCCATTGGTTCCTTTTTCTAATTCTTTCATTATTCCCTTTAATCCTTTAGCATTATCTTTGATTGTTATTTCTTGGGTACTCTTTAATTGTTCCACTAAATCTATTTGCAAATTTAATCTGAGAGCACGTATCCATTTTGGCTTCTCATGAAACTTACGACTTAAAGCATCAGCTACTACATTAGCTTTACCTTCGTGATATTGGATATCACAGTCGTAGTCACTTAAGATTTTTATCCATCGTCTTTGCCTCATGTTTAACTCTTTTTGCCCAAAAATATATCTTAAGCTTTTATGATCTGTAAAGATGGTAAATTTGCTACCATACAAATTATGTCTTCAAATTTTGAGGGCAAAAATTTATCACTCCTAGCTCTAAATCATGAGTTGTATAGTTTTCTTCATGCTTCTTCAGTTGCCTAGACGCGTAAGCAATTACCTTCTCACGTTGCATCTGTCACACCCAACCGATAGCAGAAACATCGGGGCGGGACGAGATTGCTCGAGACTTTATAACACTCTTTGCGACAATATTTAATCAAAACCGATTTCATTTCATCTCAAATTGTCAAGTACAACATTTGGAAATTAAAGTACAACAAGAAGCAAATTATAACATAGTTTCAAAACAGATACAACAACATAATCTAGAAGTCTAAGTGTGTTTCTAGTCATCCCTAATAGATTCCATGATAATCAATGTCATCAACCTGCAACATGTTTAAAGTACAGTTCAATACAACAAGTATTAGCGAGCATACAAGTTTAATAATAGCATAAATATAAAAAAAATGTTTAAACCAATCCTCATGGCAAACTTGTTATCTAGATTAACGTAAAAACTGGCATGCGATTAAAGTGTCAACCTAAAGATTACCGCTAGTGTAATCCTATCGTAGCAACGATAGGACCTTTCTATTTTAACTTAACATGACCATAAGACTACAGGCAGCGCGTTACTCCTATAGCGCTATACATGTTAAGGGGAGGCTCATACAAAGTTAATGACAAGTTTATCACATAAGAATGTTCCAGTACCACGAATCAAGTATAACATATTAAGCATGCATGATTGGATTGTTTGTTTGTGATTGCATAAGTATGTGTGATTGTGTAAGTTGAATAAGTAAACATATTACACCCAAAAGTGTAAACGTAAAAAGGGTGTTCGAGTATACTCACGGTTTTGCAAAGCTTTCCATTGTTAATTCCGAGAGTTGATGAGTTGGAGGTTGCAACACCGAGGTCACCCTATGTCACACCCTGGCTTTTGCGGAAGCGTGATTATGTGTGACTTGTTTAATATCATTGCATTCAACCATAACAAACAACTATATGATAAAACCATGATGTCCATCCATATTAAGTTTCAAAATATTACAGCCATCATTGTTCAACCACAAACAAAGACTTCAATTTTAAAGTACATAACAACCCAAGTTTTAAGTTCCACACTAGACTTGACAAAAGACACTATTAAAAGCTAGGCTTTGAACTATTTATCTTATCCAGGATAAGATACACAATCCAAACCCTTCGACACTGGATGCCATCTTTTATTTGGAAGACACAACTTGTAAAACTTCAGCGCCCGCCAGATCCATTTCAATTCCCTGAAATACATGTAGTTTGAAAACATCAACAAAAGTTGAGCGAGTTCATGTGTTTTGTATGTGAGCTCATAATAAACTTTGTAACCATAGTATGTATGTATTTGTAAACCGGTATGAAAGCAACAAGGAAACAGATCAATTAATGGTTTGCAAGGCCATTAATATGTGTGCAACGGCGTAGGAAGGCTCAAACCTAGCGGAGTTATACCGGGCTTCCGGCTGGAAGACATAGTCACCACCTTCGGCCACTTCCGGCCCATGGGTGGGGCTCGCAACACCCGAATAGATCTATCACTCATGTCCCTTGGTCCTTATACAAGGATTAATTGTCTCAAGTGTACGCCTACCCATTCACATGATCTAACAGTTCATTCCTTAGCTAACCATACCATTTGTAACCGTTTGTAAACATTTGTAACATGTATTTCACCCCCGAAGCTATAAAACTGAAAACAGTTAAAAGAAAAGGGGGACATGAACTCACAGTCTTGCGTCTCAAAATCCGGTGTAACACAAAGCTGCTACTCGATCACATGACTACCTACAAACATGCTAAGGTGTATTAGACGGATGGGTCGTGCCTTGACTTTAGTCTTAATTGGTATCTTTGAGTTACGTTTCTTCGTGTCTTAATATTATCCCAAAGTATATAATTATTTGTTAAAATAATAAATATTTCAACTTAAATTATTTTTAATAAATTTTGGAATATTAGTTAAAGTAATATATTTTAACTTGACACAATATGTACTTAAACATGTATATTTTCCCCAAGGATGGGTGTATTCATACTCGTATTCTTAACTTGTATATTTTTTCCAAGTATCGGTGGCGTATTCCGGCGTGTATTTATACGTACGAGAATACGTATTTTTATTGTGTTTATTAAGTATTCTTATACTTAATTTTCGTATTTATTTTTCCCGAATAATATTTCTAATAAAAATTCAACAACATATATTCTTAAAATATATATATTTTAAGAAAACTTTTACAGAAAATTATCTATAACTTTTCCCTTGGCAAAAATGATTGTATTTTTATGTAAACTCCAAAAATAATATATTTCCAAGTTTAATTTAGAAAATATATAATAATCCATTTTTTACCCAAAAATAATATATTCTAAGTTTAATTTAGAAAATATATAATAACCCATTTTTCACCCAAAAATAATATATTCTATGTTTATTTAAGAAAATATATATTTTCTCCAAAATAATATATTTTCTAGTAATTCAAGAAAACATATATATTTTTCTTTACTAAAAAATAATATGATTTCTTCTTGCAAAAAATATGATATATTTTTGTAATAATTATAAAAATCATATTTTCGTTCTCTTGGTTTCCAAAATACCGTTTACCAAATATACTTATGAATTTAATTCCGAAATATTTATGTAAGTTTTATTCCTTGTTCGGTTTCTCCAATTTTTTTGGTATAAATTATATATTTATTTCTTGGAATTTTGGTAATATTTTGTATTGTAATTTCTTGGTATTTTGGTGATTTATATTATTTCAAGTCCTAAAATAATATAACTAATACACAAAATATACAAGTAATCACACACATTGTGACATCTAAATATATATTTTCCTAAATACATATTTAGTCATTTTTATTTATCAAAACCAACCTCCAATATTTATAATTTTTGTAATAAAAATTATGGCAAATTTTATATGAAAAATTATGGTTAAAATACACTTGTAAACACTTTGTTTAAAAATATTTTTCTAAGTGTTAAATTTCTAGAAAAATTTTGCCATAGTTTCCCCTTAAAAATGGAGGTTTCTATGCTTTCAAAGCATATCATTTTCTTTTAAAATCATCACAAATCATCAACAATTCATACAATACTTACCAAGTGCCAAAATCAAGCCATATACACTACTTCATGAACTTGAAAATTTATAAAAACTTGGAGTAACTTAGTAGTGTGTTTAGTAAGCTTAGTTACCCTTTAAAGTGTGGTTATTTGTTTAAAAAACATCATTCTTGAAGATTTTAGATCTTTACAACTTGTAAAATGATTTTCTAAAAATATTTCTTCTTGAATTTTTCCTTTTAGTAATATGTTTCTACACTTGATTAACCACTAAAAATGTGATTAGTTTCTTTAAGAACAATGTTTATGTAAATATTGTGATTTAACTTAGTTTCTTGAGAAAATCATTTTTGAAATCACACATTTACAAGACCTACATTGTACTTTGATCATCATCATTCAAGAAAACACTTCATACTTCAAGTTCATGCTTTCACATAAGGATGATCATCTTGATTTATAACATAATCATCCTCTCACTTGCTAGATCACAATCTAGCAAGTTTCATATGATGTTTAACATCATTAACACAAACAATCAACAATTAACAATTAAGAAGCATATAAACACTTAAACAACATAGTTCATGATGATTTTTAGTCTTATGTTAAAGATTATGTTCTTGATCTTTGATGTTCTTCATGATTAGTGATTTACATTTACTTTTAATCATCATAACAAGATGTAAAATGGGATTAGGAAGTCTTACTACTAGCACAAGGCTAGGGAAGAACACAAGATGATGATGAACTTGGTGGTTAATAGCTTGTGAAAGAGGTCCTTCACTCAACAATGGCTCCTAGCTCCTTTGTTAAGCTCCTTACACATTTGTATGACTTAAGAATGGATGGAGATGAAGTGAAAAATGGTGGTGGTGTGGGTGTTGGTTTTGGCCGAGAATGGGAGGCGAGGAGAGGAAGAGAGTGATGTTGGTGATGTTGTGCGAAATGAGGATGATGAACTAAAGGTTAATTATATAAACTTCCATCATCTCCTAATCTTTTGGATAACATGTCCACTAAAGCAAGAGACAAGATCCATTAAAATATGCAAAGAAAATCAAAGGGTGGGCCACCCGTTATAACCGTGTTCATGAGGGGGGGTATAGTTAGTTTGAAATGGGTTGTTAAGTTAGTTAGTTCAAATCTAAGGGGTTTAGTTAGTGTTTTAGTTGTTATGTTGGTATATTAGGTGTTATGATGTTCGGGGACCATAACTAGCTTAGAAATGATAAAACAATGCTTCTAGTGCAAATTTGGTGTTTCGGGTAGTGTCCGGTTGTTCGGTTGGTTACCGGTTCGTTAAGGTGCTAAACTATGCAGTTTAGTGTGCTTTATGTTACCCTTTTGTGACAGTTTTGATTTCCGACACTTAGGAAAGCATTCTGGACCATTTAACCATAATTCTGCATGATATTTAGTTGTTTAAAAGCTGATTTTTGCTGAATTCTGTAGTTTATGTGAGTTTTAGGCACTTTCTGACACTTAAACTATCACTATAAAGACAGTTTTATGATCCTTACTTCCCTACACACTATACTAGTGTAACTCTTGTTTTCTGGCTCATTATGTGTCTCAATAACATGTCTGTCTAAGTACTGAATTCCGTCAGCATTTTCTGATTTGTCTGATAACTGTGCTAACTTTGTTTCGTGCATCATTTGAATCAATAAGTGTTGCATGTAATAATGATATGACATTATGCAATATATGATGCACATGCATGTATGATAACAATAATCAGAAAGCATTCCTGTCATTAATTTAATTCAGCACAGTCATTAAGTCATAAATTACTGTTTAATCAATGTACGGATACATGGAATTTTGACAATTCTCCCCCCGTTAAGAAAATTTCGTCCCAAAATTTTAAGCTGCGCTAACGGTTGCAGGGGAGTTAGGGAACAAATGTGGATATTTTGCTTTCATGCGATCTTTACGCTCCCAAGTAAACTCTGGGCCGTGACGCGAGTTCTAACGAACCTTGACAAGCTTCACACTACTCCTCCAAGTCTTGTTAAGTTTCCAATCTGTATCCTCAACGGGTTATTCAGTGAAGTGGAGTGTATCATCAATGTGCACTTCATCCACAGGGATGACAACTGTCTCTTGTGTTGGACTTTTTTTTCAGATTTGATACATGAAATGTATCATGAACACCGTGTAGTTCCTCTGGTAATTCCAACTTGTAGGCTACAGTACCTACCCTTTCCAATATTCTGAATGGCCTGATATAACGTGGGTTTAACTTACCATGCTTCCCAAAGCGTGCTACACCTTTCCAAGGTGAGACCTTTAACAAAACCATATCACCCACTTCGAATTCCAAAGGCTTTCGCCTTTGATCCGCGTAACTCTTCTGTCGATCACGAGTCGCCTTGATGCGCTCTCGGATCTGCATTATTTTATCAGTTGTTTCTTGGAACAGTTCGGGACAAACCATCTGTCTGTCACCTGCATCTGCCCAGCACAACGGTGAATGACACTTACGACCATAGAGGGCTTCGAACGGTGTAGCTTGGATGCTTGTATGGTAGCTGTTGTTATAGGAAAACTCAACCAGAGGCAGATGAGTATCCCAACTGCCACCTAAATCCATTACACAAGCGCGCAGCATATCTTCTAATGTCTGAATAGTTCTTTCGCTCTGTCCGTCTGCGGGTGAAAAGTTGTACTCAGATTCAACTGAGAACCAAAAGCTTCCTGAAAGGATTGCCAAATCCTTGACACAAACCGTCCATCTCTGTCAGATATTATCGAGATAGGCACTCCATGACGTGCTACTATCTCCTTAAGGTAAAGCTTAGCTAGCTTACCAGTGTTATCCTTTTCTCGAATCGGTAAGAAGTGCGCAGACTTCGTCAAGCGATCTACGATTACCCAAATCGTATCATGTCCTCTGGGAGTCCTGGGTAACTTTGTAATGAAGTCCATCGAAATCTGTTCCCACTTCCACATGGGTATTTCCGGCTGTTGCAGAAGACCTGGGGGTTTCTGATACTCGGCCTTTACCTTGGCACAAGTTAAGCACTTCCCCACATACATGGCAATGTCACCCTTAAGTCTTGGCCACCAATAGTAATCCTTCAAATCTTGGTACATCATGTCCGATCCTGGATGGATCGAGTACCTCGATTTATGAGCTTCATCGAAAATAACCTCTCTAATACCACCATAAAGTGGAACCCAAATGCGTCCAATGAAATACAAGGTTCCTTCCTCGTTAGGCTCCAAGTTTTTCTCCGTTCCTCTGAGGTATTCAGCCTTAATGTTCTCTTTCTTAAGAGCTTCTCTTTGTGCAACACGAATGCGAGAAGTGAGGTCCGTCTGAATAATCATCTCTAAAGCCCTAACCCTTATGGGTTTGATCCTTTCTTTTCGGCTTAAGGTGTCTGCCACCACATTCGCCTTTCCGGGATGATACTTGATTTCGCAGTCATAATCATTCAGCAACTCAACCCATCGTCGCTGTCTCATATTAAGCTTTTTCTGATCAAATATGTGCTGAAGTCTCTTGTGATCCGTAAAGATAGTACATCGAGTACCATACAGATAATGTCGCCAGATCTTCAAAGCAAATACCGCTGCGCCTAATTCCAAATCATGCGTGGTGTAATTCTTCTCATGGACCTTCAATTGGTGAGAAGCATAAGCGATAACCTTCTGGCGTTGCATGAGCACGCAACCCAATCCCTGACGCGAGGCGTCACAATATACCACGAAGTAACGGTGCCTTCGGGTAGGGATAGTATAGGTGCATCGCATAGATTTTCCTTGAGCAGCTAAAAGGCTTCTTCTTGTTTATCTCCCCATTCATACTTCTTGTCCTTTTGAGTAAGGGAGGTCAACGATTGAGCTATCTTGGAGAAATTCTCGATGAACCTGCGATAATAGCCTGCTAAACCCAGAAACTGTCGGATCTCGGTCGGTGTCTTTGGAGTTTCCCAGTTTTTGATTGCCTCGATCTTGGTGGGATCCACATGAATTCCATTCTTGTTTACCACGTGACCGAGGAACTGTACCTCACATATCCAAAACTCGCACTTCGAGAACTTAGTGTAGAGCTTTTCCTTCTGTAACAGCTCTAGGATGGCTCTGAGGTGTTGCTCATGATCTTCCTTCGTCCATGAATAAATCAAAATATCATCGATAAATACAATCATGAATTTATCAAGATATGGCTTGCAAACCCGATTCATCAAATCCATAAATACTGCCGGCGCATTTGTCAACCCAAACGGCATCAATAGAAACTCGTAATGTCAACGAGTTCTGAAGGCAGTCTTCGGTATACTTTCCTCTTGAATCCGCAGCTGGTGATAAGCTGATCGAAGGTCAATCTTGGAATAGTAGCTTGATCCCTGAAGTTGGTCGAATAAATCAACAATCCTCGGCAAGGGATACCGATTCTTGATGGTTAACTTGTTCAACTCCCGGTAGTCGATACACATTTGAAAGCTAGCGTCCTTCTTCTTGACGAACAGCACTGGAGCTCCCCAAGGCGAGAAACTCGGCCTTATGAATCCCTTGTCTAGTAATTCCGGAAGCTGTGATGATAACTCTTGCATATCTAAAGGAGCAAGTCGATAAGGTACCTTGGCTACAGGCGCGGTGCCTGGAACCAAGTCAATGTGGAACTCGACTTGTCGTTGAGGGGGTAATCCTTGCAAGTTTTCAGGGAAGACTTCAGGATATTCCCTTACTACCGGGATATCTTCGAGCTTGGGCACATTGGCTTCCTTATCCACAACATGACCCAAGAAGGCAACACATCCTTTACGTAGGAACTTCCGTGCCTTAAAAAAACTAATAATCTGTAGGGGCGTATCGTGCTTCTCTCCGTGTATCACAATCGTCTCTTCACTGGCTACTGGAATGCGGACGATCTTCTCATGGTATACAATCTCTGCATGATTACTCGACAACCAATCCATCCCAACTACGACGTCGAAGCTCCTCAGATCAACTGGCAGAAGATCTATCGAAAACTCACGCTCTCCAAGCTCTATAACACAGCCTCTAATCACCTCATTGGCCTATACTAGCTTTCCATTAGCTAGTTCTATTGAATACGGGACACCTAACTTATTTGCAACTAAACCAAGTATATCTTTAAATTCTTGGGACCCGAAACTATAATCGGCACCGGTATCGAATAGCACAGATGCATATTGTTGATTGATAGGGAACGTACCAGTAACTACGTTCTGATCCTGGCGAGCTTCCCTAGCGCCTATGTTGAACACCCTTCCTCGTGCTTGATTATTTTTGGGGCAGTCCCGCTTAAAATGCCCCATTTCACCACAACCAAAGCAACCTTGGCCGCGTCCAGCCCTATTGCCACCCTGGTTATTGTTATTATTGTTGTTTCCCCCTTATTCCCGTTACCAGTTTGGTTTCCATAACCACCACGATTCCCGTTTCCACCAAAAATACCAATTCCTCCTTGATTTCGATTCCCAGTATGATTCCCATTACCACCACGGTTTCCATTACCGTTACCATTTTCGCCTTGTCCTCCATTTCCATGACCGGTTCCATACCAACAAGTTTCCTTAGAATGCCCAGTCTTTCCACAAGTCTCAAACTTCGCATGCCTGCATCGTCCAGCATGATGAAATGGGCAAGCATCGCATTTTGGTAAGGTTCCCATATAACCTTTTCCCCTTAAGTCAGTGTTTGTAGTGCCAGCCCGAGCCTCGGCTGGCTGGTTGGTGTCTCTTCTCTTGTTGGCATTATTGTTGTGATTCGCTCGAGTACCCTTCTTGAATTTGGTAAACTTTCTTTTGTTATCCCCAGACGACTCCACGTGAGTCTCTTTCTTCTTTGTCTAAAAAATCGAGAACTTTCCCAGACAGATTTCTTCCTCAGTTAACGCCACGCTCAAGTCAATTGCTTCAGATATGGTTGGAGGCTTGGATGCTGTAACCATGCTCAGAATCTAGGGTGCCAATCCCCAGATGAAATGTTCTATCCACTTAAATTCGAGTTCCACCAAATACGGAAGAACTCTAGACAAATCATGAAATCTCTTCACATACTCAGCCATCTTTGGACCTTCCATTTTCAAGTTCCAGAATTCAGTTTCCAACTTCTGGATTTCGGCCCGAGAACAATACTTCTTACGCATTAACTTTTTCAGCTCATTCCACGTTAAAGCATACGCAGCCGCCTCACCCAATGTCTGAACCTGAAGGTTCCACCATGACAAAGCCCCATCTAGAATCAGTCCAGAAATGTACGTGACTTGATGTTCTGGTGCACATTTACTCATCCTTAGAACATAATCCGTCTTCTCAACCCAGCGCACAAAAGCTACGGCACCCCCAGTGCCGTCGGAATTCAGGGGCTTGCAGTCCAAGAACTGCTTATAGGTGCAACCTACAACACAAGCAGCACCATTCACAGAAAACATTAGCAAAGCACACTTGGAAATGTCCAAACGTATTGTAATGTGTCTTAGATGACTAAACATTACCGTTGGGTGGGTTATTCCCTGAGGTACCCCCGCTGTGTTCGGAGCGTAGGGCCTCGTGTTGTGCGATGGCCTGTGAGATGCGCTCTTGTAATTTTGCCTCTGTAGTCGGCAGAGGGTTGTTCTTACCGGTGTTTCTTCGCGGCGGCATCTTTCTTCTAGGAAGAAGATCGGATAGGTCAGCTCTTATTTGTTAAATAAATAAATAGTTGTCTAGAGGTCGTATGTACATATACATATAAGCAATCATCATAACAAGAAATTATACAACACCATAATCATAGCACAAACATGTAAATCAACATAGTGTTTAGTGAGAACATGAAGATTGAGCTTTCATTAATTACCGACCACAGTTACATTGTTTACAAAGTGTATCACTACAAAAGGGACATAGGGTCACACTACCCTTGTCCAATAAGCATGTCAATATACAAAAATCACATGGTCAAAAGTGGTCTTCAAAAGTCTTCACTATCTAGGCTCAATAGTAGTGCTCTCACTAAAAGTAATGCAATCTGCATAAAACCAAAAACCTAATGTGCTGATGGTGGAGGAGGAGGTGGAAAGAAAAGCAAACTGCGAACATGTGCGAGCTCCTCCTTGAGCTCGTACACACGACGAAGCAAGAAGCTAATATGCTGCTCGATAGTAAGGGAACGGGCATCAACACCCGGAAAAGGAGCATGAGCAGTAGGTGGATGTGCAAAAGGAGATGATGATGAATGTTGAGGAACAAACGTAGACTGACAGGGAGAAGGTGGAGGACGTGGAGTCAGCTCAAGCTCCAAAACTCTGCGACTCAATACCTCAAACTGTAATTGTAAGGACAAAAGCAACTCATCCCGCGTGTATACAACAAACTGGGAGGGATGATAGGGGTCTGAGAGAGGCATAGAGTATGGTGGGAACCATCGGAATGGCTCGTCAAGCGGTGAAGAAAGGAGCAAATGGTGCAGTCTGAGGAATCGGAGGGAAAGCTGCTGAAGCAAAAGGATCGTAACTCGGGTGCTGTCCCGAAGTACCTTCCCCTGGACGGGGTGCAGGGATGTCCTGTAAGAAAAGGATCGGTAAATCAGTGCGGTGGACATCAGACTCTACAGGAGGGAGAGGAGCAACATCAGCGGGTGAGGGTGGAGGAATAAATGGCTCAGCAAGAGGAATATCAACAGGTGCAGGTACTGGGTCTGGAATAAGAGGTGCGATATCATGTAATCCAAACGAAACATGGTCTTGATCAGGAATCGGCTTAGGGTCGATAGGTGCAACATCATGCTAATCAAAATGAATAGGGTCTGGCTCGAGAACATGCTCGGGATCGTGTGGAGGCATGGGGTCACGAGCAGGAGATGGTGCAGCAGACATAGCGGCGTCGTTGTCAGAATCGGTAGCATAGAGCTGTAGTCCCGCTGCCCGTAAGGCTGAAGAAGTCACAGATTCAAAGGAGTCTGAAACAGAATGTAAACTGGAATCAGAAGATATCTCAATGACAGGAACAATAGGAGGTGGGATAGCTACAACATCCTCATCTATCTCCCCGTCGCCCTGGGCATCAACAGGGGGACCGTCTACAAACAAATCAACATCATCATCGAACAAGTCATCGAAAGGCCAATCCTCGGGAGGAATAACCACAAGAGGAACGAGATCGAGGATCGGAGCCACGATGTGCTCACCATGGGGGTGACCAATGATGAGTTGATCATGGACTGGAACAGGAATGTCAAAAGGATCCTCGTCAGGGAAACCATCAGCAATAGGTAAATCCTCGCCAAAGTCTGGTAGCGCGAATGGCTGGAAGTCATCCTCGTCCTCGGATACCATGTCAGGATCACTCTTAGTGTCTGGCGTAAATATCTCTGGCTCGGGTATAACCTCGTCGTCTGAAATGACAGCCATCGATCATAGGTATCGGATAGTCCACTCTCGGAAGATGACATGATGCCTATAATATAACAATCATAACATGTGCACATATATTAACCACTATCACACAGTGCATGCAAATAAAACATTCATCACTTAGACATGTATTCACTTTATCCTTCATGAAGCTTTTTCTATCTTTCCTAGTCTACCCCATGCAGACTAAACCACCAATGTAACCTTGCATTCGTGTTTCTTGTCTTTCCTTTTTTTTAAACATTTGTTCCATGGATCTGGGCGTTTTGTGTATGCAATGAAAAATATGTTGTAAAAATATTTTCGTGAGAGAGCCCTAATGATTGTAGTCTAGACTCGAGAAGGAATCCTAGTTCGCTACAATCGAAGCTCTGATACCAAACTGTCACACCCTGGCTTTTGCGGAAGCGTGATCATGTGTGACTTGCTTAATATCATTGCATTCAACCATAACAAACAACTATATGATAAAACCATGATGTTCATCCATATTAAGTTTCACACTGGACTTGATAAAAGACACTATTAAAAGCTAGGCTTTGAACTATGTATCTTATCCAGGATAAGATACATAATCCAAACCCTTCGACACTGGATGACATCTTTTATTTGGAAGACACAACTTGTAAAACTTCAGCGCCCGCCAGATCCATTTCAATTCCCTGAAATACATGTAGTTTGAAAACATTAACAAAAGTTGAGCGAGTTCATGTGTTTTGTATGTGAGCTCTTAATAAACTTTGTAACCATAGTATGTATGTATTTGTAAATCGGTATGAAAGCAACAAGTAAATAGATCAATTAATGGTTTGCAAGGCCATTAATATGTGTGCAACGGCGTAGGAAGGCTTAAACCTAGCGGAGTTGTACCGGGATTCCGGCTGGAAGACATAGTCACCACATTCGGCCACTTCCGGCCCAGGGGTGGGGCTCGCAACACCCGAATAGATCTATCACTCATGTCCCTCGGTCCTTATACAAGGATTAATGGTCTCAAGTATGCGCCTACCCATTCACATGATCTAACAGTTCATTCCTTAGCTAACCATACCATTTGTAAACATTTGTAACATGTATTTTACCCCCGAAGTTATAAAACTGAAAACAGTTAAAAGAAAAGGGGGACATGAACTCACAGTCTTGCGTCTCGAAATCCGGTGTAACACAAAGCTACTACTCGATCACACGACTACCTACAAACGTGCTAAGGTGTATTAGACGGATGGGTCGTGCCTTCACTTTAGTCTTAATTAGTATATTTGAGTTACGCTTCTTTGTGTCTTAATATTATCCCAATGTATATAATTATTTGTTAAAATAATAATATTTTAACTTAAATTATTTTTAATAAATTTTGGAATATTAGTTAAAGTAATATATTTTAACTTGACACAATATGTACTTAAACATGTATATTTTCCCCAAGGATGGGTGTATTCATACTCGTACTCTTAACTTTTATATTTTTACCAAGTATCGGTGGCGTATTCCGGCGTGTATTTATACGTACGTGAATACGTATTTTTATTGTGTTTATTAAGTATTCTTATACTTAATTTTCGTATTTATTTTTCCGGAATAATATTTCAAATAAAAATTCACCAACATATATTCTTAAAATATATATATATTTTAAGAAAACTTTTATAGAAAATTATCTATAACTTTTCCCTTGGCAAAAATGATTGTATTTTTATGTAAACTCCAAAAATAATATATTTCCAAGTTTAATTTAGAAAATATAAAATAACCCATTTTTCACCCAAAAATAATATATTATAATTTTAATTTAGAAAATATATAATAACCCATTTTTCACCCAAAAATAATATATTCTAAGTTTATTTAAGAAAATATATATTTTCTCCAAAAATAATATATTTTCTAGTAATTCAAGAAAACATATATACTTTTCTTTACTAAAAAATAATATGATTTCTTCTTGTAAAAAATATGATATATTTTGTAATAATTATAAAAATAATATTTTCGTTCTCTTGGTTTCCTAAATGCCGTTTACCAAAATATACTTATGAATTTAATTCCGGAATATTTATGTAAGTTTTATTCCTTGTTCGGTTTCTCCAATTTTTGGGTATAAATTATATATTTATTCTTGGAATTTTGGTAATATTTTGTATTGCAATTTCTTGGTATTTTGGTGAGTTATATTATTTCAAGTCCTAAAATAATATAACTAATACACATAATATATAAGTAATCACACACATTGTGACATCTAAATATATATTTTCCTAAATACATATTTAGTCATTTTTATTTATCAAAACCAACCTCCAATATTTATAATTTTTGTAACAAAAATTATGGCAAATTTTATATGAAAAATTATGGTTAAAATACACTTGTAAACACTTTGTATAAAAATATTTTTGAAGTGTTAAATTTCTAGAAATATTTTGCCACAGTTTCCCCTTAAAAATGGAGGTTTCCATGCTTTCAAAGCATATCATTTTCTTTTAAAATCATCACAAATCATCAACAATTCATTCAATACTTACCAAGTGCCAAAATCAAGCCATATACACTACTTCATAAACTTGAAAATTTATAAAAATTTGTAGTAACTTAGTAGTATGTTTAGTAAGCTTAGTTACCCTTTAAAGTGTGGTTTTTTTGTTTAAAAAAAACATCATTCTTGAAGATTTTAGATCTTTACAACTTGTAAAATGATTTTCTAAAAATATTTCTTCTTGAATTTTTCTTGTTAGTAATATGTTTCTACACTTGATTAACCACTAAAAATGTGATTAGTTTCTTTAAGAACCATGTTTATGTAAATATTGTGATTTAAATTAGTTTCTTGAGAAAATCTTTTTTGAAATCACACATTTACAAGACTTACATTATACTTTAATCATCATCATTCAAGAAAGTACTTCATACTTCAACTTCATGCTTTCACATAAGGATGATCATCTTGATTTATAACATAATCATCCTCTCACTTGCTAGATCATGTGTTTAATCACAATCTAGCAAGTTTCATATGATGTTTAACATCGTTAACACAAACAATCAACAATCAAGAAGCATATAAACACTTAAACAACATAATTCATGATGATTTTTAGTCTTATGTTAAAGATTATGTTCTTGATCTTTGATGTTCTTCATGATTAGTGATTTACATATACTTTTAATCATCATAACAAGATGTAAAATGGAATTAGGAAGGTCTTACTACTGGCACAAGGCTAGGGAAGAACACAAGATGAAGATGATGATGAACTTGGTGGTTAATAGCTTGTGAGAGAGGTCCTTCACTCAACAATGGCTCCTAGCTCCTTTGTTAAGCTCCTTACACCTATGTATGACTTGAGAATGGATGGAGATGAAGTGAAAAATGGTGGTGGTGTGGGTGTTGGTTTCGGCCGAGAATGGGAGGAAAGGAGAGGAAGAGAGTGATGTTGTGTGAAATGAGGATGATGAACTAAAGGTTAATTGTATAAACTTCCATCATCTCCTAATCCTTTGGATAACATGTCCACTAAAGCAAGAGACAAGATCCATTAAAATATGCAAAGAAAATCAAAGGGTAGGCCACCCTTTGTGACTGTGTTCATGGGGGGTATAGTTAGTTTGAAATGGGTAGTTAAGTTAGTTAGTTGAAATCTAAGGGGTTTAGTTAGTGTTTTAGTTGTTATGTTGTTATATGAGGTGTTATGATGTTCGGGGACCATAACTAGCTTAGAAATGATAAAACAATGCTTCTAGTGAAAATTTGGTGTTTCGGGTAGTATCTGGTTGTTCGGTTGGTTACCGGTTCGTTAAGGTGCTAAACTATGCAGTTTAGTGTGCTTTATGTTACCCTTTTGTGACAGTTTTGATTCCCGACACTTAGGAAAGCATTCTGGACCATTTAACCATAATTCTGCATGATATTTAGTTGTTTAAAAGCTGATTTTTGCTGAATTCTGCAGTTTATGTGAGTTTTAGGCACTTTCCGGCACTTAAACTATCACTAGGATGGCAGTTTTATGATCCTTACTTCCCTACACACTATACTAGTGTAACTCTTGTTTTTTGGCTCATTCTGTGTCTCAATAACATGTCTGTCTAAGTACTGAATTCCGTCTGCATTTTTTGATTTGTCTGATAATTATGCTAACTTTGTTTCGTGTATCATTTGAATCAATAAGTGTTGCATGTAATAATGATATGACATTATGCAATATATGATGCACATGCATGTATGATAACAATAATCAGAAAGCATTCCTGTCATTAATTTAATTCAGCACAGTCATTAAGTCATAACTTACTGTTTAATCAATGTACGGATACATGGAATTTTGACAATTGTCACACCCTACATGGGGTAAATGAAGGTGTGTGAGTATTTTTATTTTTTGACAAAGGATTCGGATTGGAATTTAAGTACAAAAACTATGTATGCATAAAATATATATTGTCTAATTACTCGTTTCGACGCTAAGTTTTTATGTGATTTCAAGGGTCCTAACTTGTCCATTATAATCGCAAACGAGGAGCTTAGAACAATAGATAAAATAACCTAAGTTCATAACACATAATCATAAATCCGATAAACATCATGAATTCGGATATATATATAAATATATATATATATATATATATATAGTATACCTAATACTAAGTCCATCATGAATGTCATAGATATCATATAAGTCAAGCATGGGTGATTCAGATGGTCATGAATTAAAAAGAAATACATCTACAAGTTCATCAAGTAGTCAAGTAAGATCAAGCCGGGTGTTTCGTACCCATCATGAAAAATGTTGGAGTTGCGGCGGGGTTGTGTTACTTTAGGACTAGGAAACTACTTGGAATATCATAAGAAAAACATCAAGTGAGGTGGTGGTACAATTTAGGATAGCCATGGCTTCCAAGGTTCACACCTTCACCAAAACGCAAGTCTTGCCATATGAGCTATGGTACACTTGGATGGTTTCAACACTTGTGGGTTGTCTAAACCATATCAAAACAGAAAGTTTAGTGGGTGTTTGCACCTCTAAACTTGTAAGAATCAACCATACACAAGATCTCAAACCATGGACTTGATTAGAGGCTAGGTAGGTACAAGATTGTGTAGGCTTTAACATTTTTATAAAGATTTAAATCAAAGTTCTTCCAAAATAGAAAGTTTGGACCTCAAAATGGTGATGTTCCACTTTGTCCTAGAGGTGCTCCAAGCATTGTAGAGGAAGAAGAGATGAAGAAAAGATGATAAAAAGTGAGAAAAGTGCTCACTTTGGTACTTAGAAGAATCTGCCTTTTTATGAAGTTTGCAACTGATTTGGGAGTAATTTGAGAATGTAGATGAGTTTGGAAAGTGAAAATGGGTCATAGGAAGCTTGTTTATATAGTGGTTGGTTAGGGTTAGAGTTTTAATGGAGTTTAAATGTGATTGGGTGAGTTTGGAGGTGGGAAAATTGGCCAACCCTCATCCAAGAAACCCGCTTCTGCAGATTGAAGGCCTTGGCGTCGCGCGACCAGAAAGAAGGGAGGGCTTGGCGTAGCGCGACGCTACCCTTTTCCATCCCAAGTTTCCTTTTTTTTTTTACAAAATGGCCCCTGAACTTCCTTTTGTTTATTATTTTAATGCCATAACTTCCACTTTTACCATGTTTTCAACTATATAAAATGTATGTAACTATAATTCGAGTATCGTGAATGCATGTATAAGTATTTGCATGTATAAAGAGTATCAAAATACGTATTTAAACAACTGATTACATGTATAACAAATATGTATAAAGAATGAATTTCATTACGATCAAAGTATCGGATTACAAAGTTGGAAACGAAATACGAGTACAAAGAGATTACAAGTTTGCAAAAATAGAAGTACAGACAAACTTTCTAAACAAGGAAAGTTCCAAAATGCAAAGTGTTACAACATCAAAACGCATCCTAATCCTAATCCTAATCTAGAGGCATCATAAAAGACTACAAAATCCTCAGTTCCCACTGGTAATGCAAGTATCAGTGCATTTGTTAACCTTTGTTTCAAAGTTGTAAAAGCTTCTTCCTGTTTAGGTCCCCATTCAAACTTAACCGATTTACACGTTAACTTGGTTAACAGAATGGTTATCCTTGAAAAATCTTGGATAAAACGTCAATAGTATCCTGCTAGCCCTAGGAAACTTTTGACTTCTGTAGATGACTTAGGGACTTTCCATTTAGTAATTGCCTCGATCTTTGTGGGATCCACATGAATTCCTTCATGATTAATCAAATGTCCTAAAATTTGCACTTCTTGCAACCAGAATTCACACTTAGAAAATTTAGCATAAAGCTTCTCATTTCTCAACAGTGTTAAAAGTACATGTAGATGCTTAGTGTATTCTTCCTCGCTCTTAGAATAAATAAGTATATTGTCTATGAAGACAGTTACAAATTTATCCGGGTACGGTTTACATATCCTATTCATCATAGCCATAAATGTTGCTGGAGCATTTGTTAGGCCAAATGGCATAATTGTAAACTCGTAATGACCATACCTTGTTCTAAAAGCAGTTTTAGGAATGTCCTCTTCATGTACTTTTAGTTGATGATATCCTGAGCGTAAATCGATCTTGGAAAAACATCTTGCTCCTTGGAGTTGATCAAATAGATCATCAATCCTTGGTAATGGGTATCGATTCCTTATTGTGACCTTATTCATTTCCCTATAATCGATATACATACGCATTGAACCATCTTTCTTCTTAACAAACAACACAAGTACTCCCCAAGGGGAGGAGATTGGTTGTATGAAACCTTTTTCTAGCAATTCATCTAATTGCCTCTTCAATTCCAAAAACTCCGTCTAGGCTAATCGATAAGGTGCTTTAGCAATTGGTGCAGTTCTAGGTACCAGATGAATTCTGAATTCTACTTCCCGGTCAGGCGGCAGTCCAGGTAGATCTTTTGGGAAAACGTTGGGGTATTCCGATATTATTGGAATTTTCTTTAGTTTCTTGTTTTTAGTGTTTACGATCACCAAGACCATATACACTATGCCTTGCTTCCGTGCATAATTTGCAGCTTTCATCAAAGAGATGAATTTTGTTAAATTGGTTGTCTTGTCTCCTCGGATCATGATCATTTCTCCTGTTGGCGTATGAATCTCAATAGAATTTTGATCACACAGGATTCGAGCATGACTGGCCACTAACCAATCCATTCCTAATACTACATCAAATCTAGCTAGATCCATTGGTAGGAGGTTTGCCATAAACTTATGTCCTAATAATTCTACCTTCCCTCATTGAGGTGTTTCGCGTATGTTAGTGGAGTTTCCTTCTGCCGTTTCCACTGTACAAGCTTGACTAAGCTTAGCTAACAGTTGATTAAGCGCTTGATAGAATGCAATATTTATAAAACTTTGATTTGCACTAGTGTCAAGTAATACTTTAGCGTAGACGTCATGGATAAGAAAAGTACCAGTGATTACATCGGGAATCATTGCTGCCTCTTGCGTTGTAAGTGTAAAGGCTCGTGCGTTCTTTTTGGCTCCGTCTGCTGCTTTTGCCTTATTGTCGGGTGCCTTCATCAGTTTCGGGCAAAATGGCTTAATGTGACCTGTTTCTCCGCAATTGAAATATATATTAGTTTTCTTTCTACATTCTTCCTCTACATGCCCAGTCGTCTTGCAGAAGTTAGAGTTGGTGTTCTCCTAAAAGTGCATTTTCTTGAATGCTTCCTTTTACAGTTTCTACAGAAAGGTGGTGCAGTAGACTGCCCAACTCCTCTCCTTTTGTAAGCATTACCTGAGCGAAATTCTTGGGTGATTTTCTGGGCTAATTCTTTCTTCTTGTTTTCTTCTCTTGTGCGGATTAATCCGTTAGTCATATTATTGGCCATTTCGACTGTTTCCTCAATAGTATGAGGTCTAGAAGCTTTGACTATATCACAGATTTCACTAATTAATCCCCAAATATAATGAGAAATTAGTACAGGTTCTGGCGAAGCCAGAGTTGGTACCATTCTTGCATATTCGAAGAATTTTGTCGTATACCCACGACAATTCACATCAACCATTTTGTGATTTAGGAACTTATTAGCCATTTGTTCTTTTTAATAAGGAGGACATAATTTCCTTTTTATCATTTCCTTGAATTCCATCCAGTTCATGGCATAGGCCATGTCACTTCCTTTTGCCTGAAGAATCGTATTCCACCATTCTAATGCTTCATCCCTAAAGAGATTAGAAGCATACGTTACTTTATCTTCTTCGGCACATTTACTGATCTTAAGAACAACTTTAGTCTTTTCCAACCATCGCAGAGCAACCATAGCTCCTTCACTGCCTGTGAATTCACTTGGCTTACAAGCTAGGAAATCTTTGTTAGTATACCCAGAAGTCGTTACTTTCAATTTCTTAGGAAATTGAGCTTTGATAATATCATCATTATCTCCATTGACACTGTGGCTAAAATCGTTACTACGATTACGTTTCCCACTCACAGCTCTAGTGTTTTCTATAGGCACAGGGTTTCTAACAGCTTCGATAATTAAAGGTATAGCATCAGCTATTCCCTGAGCTACTATATTTTTATAGCACTTTTGTCCAACGAGTTTTCATGATTGTTCTGGGTCGATTGATTAACTTCATTCGGCATCTGAATTGCAAACATATTTCAAATATTAATATCACCGACTAAGTAATAAAATAATCAAAATATCATGAACACGATTAATCAGAGCATATTGTAAAAATTGTCGATCATTGAGACTTCTACTCTTCTTATATAATATGCTTCATATATCTTACATACACTACCACATATATTTATATACATATATATATAGACACACACATATATTAGCTTTTTTTCTGTACAAAACACTAGAAAATACATTATATATATATATATATATATATATATATATATAGGGAGGGGCTCATGCGAGAACCACCCTTATTGTGAGAACCTTGAGAACCAATGTGAACACAACCTAAAATAGCTAAAAAAAACCTAAAAAAACCTAACCCCCACCCCCCCACCCCCAAAAAACCTAGACCCCCCCACCACCCCCCCCCCCCCCAAAAAAAACCTAACCCCCCCCCCCCCCCAAAAAAAAAAACCTAAACCCCCCCCCCCCCCAAGCTAAATGCTAAAAAAAACCTAAAAAAAACCCAACCCCCCCCCCCCCCCCAAAAAAAACCTAAACCCCCCCACCCCAAGCTAAAATGCTAAAAACTAAACCCCCAAAAAACCTAAAAAAAATCTAAAAAAATCAAGAAAAATCTAAAAAATTTTTTTTTGAATTTTTTATAAAAAAATCGTTACTTTTAGAAGCAAAAAAAAAAAATTAAAAAAAAAATTTTTTTTTTTGGCTTCGAAAAGTAGCGATTTTTTTATACAAAATATTAAAAAATTCAAAAAAAAATTTTTTGTGTGATTTTTAGCTATTTTTAGGCATTTTTGGTGTGTTCACATTGGTTCTCGCGGTTCTCACAATAAGAGGTGGTTCTCGCATGATCTTCTCCCTATATATATATATTAAGGTTAGTTTCATATTCAAAAGTGGTGTTCTCTCTCGTCGTATTTCCAAACGAGATTCTCTCCTATGCTTCGGATCCGACTTTCTGCATCCATCAGTCCCTCTCCATAGTGGCGAAGTTCTGCCACATTCTCCGGATTCATTGGGGGAAATGTCGGGGGTTCAGGTTGGTAGTTTGGATAAAATGGAAAAGGATTATTCATTAGGTTTTTAAATACCCAGTCGTTGGTCCACCATTCTTCCACTGGGTTTGCAAGTGGTTGTTGCGATATTATTGGTTCAGGATTTATAGGTTCTGGGTTTATTGGTATCAAGGAGTAAGGTGGCATATTTAGATTGATTTCATCAGATATTGGTCTGAACATTTCGCAATTTTCTAGGCGTTTGTCTAACTCCTCCCATGATAGTGGCATGGTTGTTGGGTTTGAACTTTCGCCTATGGTTGGTTTTCCGATTGATTCCCCGGTTCGTTTGGCTTTTGTTGCTATTGGATTTTTCTTCTTCCCTTTGTCCCTTTTTACCTTCTAATCCAATCTTCTCTTTTTAGGAGGTGCCCTTTCTACTGGCTGGGCCTGAAATATCATTGGTTCATCTGTATTTGCTTCATACCCGGTTTGTATACCGGCTTGATCTTTGGTAGTATTCACATCTAAATTGTTAACAGATATGTTCTGAAAAGCATCAGATAACCCTCTATTGCTCATAATGTTAGTAATAAACAATAAAAACAACAAATTTCGAAAATTGAATATATAATATTTGATTAGCATCACAATTTTCACAAAAGTTATTTCATTTATTTCCTGACTACTAATTTTAAGTATTCTCACAATATTTAATTAGCTTAAACCAGTGGCTCTGATACCAGCTTCGGTCACAAACTCCAACCCTACCCTAGGCGGGAGCCGTGAGCAAATACAAGTGTTATCAGTGTTTATTAAGATTATCGCAGCTGAAATTTATTAGGACCAGGTGTCAGGAAAAATATCAGAGTTTCAAATACCATAGTTTTCATTTCATAAACTGTGGGATGAAACCCATATTTACATAAAGGATTTCACCAGGATAAACCCTTGATTACGAAACACATTTTATTCATGTTTACATAGCTACTTATTTAAGCTTGAGTGCCTCATAGCACTTTTTCTTCTCTTCACAGTAAATCACCTGAATGCGTTTTAAAAACATTTTATCAACGAAAAATACTGGTGAGTTCATTCAATTAGTATAAAAGACATAGTATTGTAATTACAACATTAAGAGTTTTTACATTTGTTTATATCTTACTATTACCCAAAAGTATTTGTCACTAGGCAATTCCCGTGACTGTGGTCATATCACTGTTGGTCATTCTCCTAACTAGTGAAGCTTATCAAGTAGTGTATACAAAACCCCATATACGGGCAGTAATTTCTCAGTAAGAATACAAAGACTTAATCACTGTAAATACACTTAGAAAACATTTAGGGTTTTGAAAGTATTTGATAAAAGAGAATGACTCACCTTGTAGATTTAGGGTTTTTAGTGATATCCTTCTGGTCTAAGTCTTGGGTTACTAATTAAGCACACAATGCAACACGTATTAGTGTATTAACCCAATCCAAACTTTAACGATAATCACTAGATCAAAACCACAAAGTAGATGACAAAGTGTAGCCTTATTAGGCAGTACTTAAATATCCGTTGATATGGTTTCAAATCAATCAGAAAGGGTATCGTACCAGTGATTCGGGTTCGCACGTTGATTACAGAGCAGAGTTTTAGGGCTTCAGGTATTATAGCAGTACTACGAGAGAAAGAAAAATAACCAGTGGTGGTCCCACCTTTTTAAAGATTGTAAACCAATGGACCTTTGCTAACAAAAAAAGAAAAGGGGGACACAAAGGAATTAAGGTTATGTTAATAAAGGTCCATTGGCTTACAATATATGCAAAAGTGAGACCACCATTGGTTATTTTTAAAATTGAGACCGTTGCCGGACAATTACTAATAATTGAGATTTTTTAAAATCCATTATTCCTTATAATAAAAACAAATTATTAAACAAAAATGGTTGAAATAAATTTCCATAGGAAGATGATTTCCAACATTTAGAGTCTTGAAACTTTAATGGATTTTTCTTATTAAAACTCGGTAGTTGGGTATTTGACACTAAGCTATGTGTTATAAGGCTTCGTTGGGGGCTTGGGTGATAAAAAAAGTATTGCCACATAAGCGACATGTAAACACATTTTTTCTCACTAAATGATACCAAAAAGGGGAGTAATGGGAGGGGTTTTGTTTGAGGCTTGGTTGATGATTAGATAATCATTATTTAATAATTAAAAATATTTTTAAAATATAATATTTTTTTAAAAAATGTTCAAGGGGTATAATATTTTTTTAAAAATGTTTTAAAAATATAATATTTCGCAAACATTTCATCTAAGTATTTTGTTACACTCGGGTTTAGTTTACATTACATGTTTTAGGCTATATAAAATTGTTATTAGTTTTAAGTAAATTTAAACTCAACATAAACACATTTCACTACGCTCAATGAACATTTTTTTATTGCCTAAGGATGTATAAGCTCGTTATTCACTTTGAGAAATCAGAGTTTGACTTAATATTATTTTTTTTAAACCTTTCTTAGTCAGTTAACGGTTAAAATGTTCCATTTACAGTATATTTTCTAGTTGGTTTTCTCTCAATTTTTTGTGAACTCTTAGCATAGTTAAATTCATTCATCGACCATTGTCTTTTGATCTTCAAGTTCTTAGACTTTAAAATTCTTTGAGCCGGATCCTCCTCCTACGGTTGATCTTCGATTCAATCGTAGTATTGTCAGTAATTAAAAATATATGATAGCAATATATGCATAATTATAGTTAACATATGTGTGTGTTAGGAGTTGACTAAAAGTCAAAAACTTCTAAAAAGTGTGAGAAGTGTATGTACACATTGTGTTTAAAATTGTAGGCATGATGTTTTAGATTCTTTTGTCATGGTATTATATAAAAAAAAACACTAAACATAACACTTTAAAACACAATAATATGTATTTTAGACATTAAGTTTAGAACACCATGCCAAAAAATTTAATTAATGTATTTTAATAAAATATGATGGTGATATGTATCTAACCTTTATTCATTTATTAGAAAGTATATAGATATATCCAAACCATATAAAAATAATAAGAGGATTAATTTAATAATTAATCGACTTTAAATAAAAGCTACATATTCCAAATGGTAACCGAAGAACTCCTGACAGTAAATAAAGTTAAGTACGAGGAGCATTTCACGAACATCAAACTATGGATGGAAGATATGGTTGGGTTCAAAAGACTTGCCTAGATCAGGATTCGTGGTGTTCCGATCAGTCTAAGGAGCAAGGAAACTCTCAACACTATCAGGGAAAGCTTGGGCTGGGTAATCAAAGAGGCAGAAGCCAGTAAGGACGATAGTAACCTAACAAATGCATACCTAGGAGTTATAGTCAAAACATGACAAGTTCTTAATAAGGAGATTCTAATAAAATTCAAAGTTGTATCATTCAAGTGCTGGGTATCTGAGGTCACAGGGAATTGGGCACAAAGTTTCGTCAATGAAGATTCAGTTTTCATTAATACCCCGGATGAGACAACCACAGAGCTAAAAGAGGACGAGGAGTTGGTGATTACGCAAGAGGAGAAACAAGAAAAGAATATGGAATCGGAGAATTCCAGTCATGTAAATGGAGATCCGGTCACCGGAGATAATGGAACGGAGAAGATGATGGATCAAGAAAACGAAAAGTCAGATGGGGATGGAGATGCGCGTGCAACAACGGCTATTTTTGGTGGGAACTGGAGAGAGATTTTCGCATACTGTTGTGGAAACGAAAAGTCGCAGGAACCTCAAAACCCTAGGAGTATTGGAAGTGTTGAAATTAATGAAATCATATGTGGGACCAATGGAATATTTACTTTTCAATCAGCCACAAGGAATATGGTTGGAGAAGACCAAATTGGGCTGGGTGTAACTAATGGAGAAATAATAGATGAAATTAGGCCCAACCAGAACGAGCCCAGAAGGAGCCGTAATGAATGTGGGCCTGATGGTGATCCTTTTAATTTAAACGAGATTATCTGGGGACAGAATAATAGGACTACAGAGACAAAAAGGAAGAAAGGGAGCTCATCTTTCACCTTCACTAGACAAGGAAGTTCTGTCAATAAAAGATTGCGATCTGAGCACGGAGCTATTGATGTCCGGCAGGCTTTAAGTGAAGACGCTATAGATACAATTGATCAGACGTTTGATTTGAACAAAGAACCAGTTTGATTTGAACAAAGAACCAGGCGAGGATCTACATGACGAGACAGAGGCCACAATAGAGATGGGAAAACGATTGGTATTAGGGTCTCAAAAAACCTCCAGGAAATATTAAGTGCAGTCCGAGAGGAATTAGAGTCAAACGGTGCGTTATGAATTATATGGCAATAAACATTAGAGGAATTGGGGGTGTGGAAAAACCAAACTAGATCAGCAGATTAGTTAACGAACACAAAATATCTTTTTTATGCATTCAAGAGACAGGTATCAAATGTGGAATCAATGACCGTTGGAAGATACTAGGGTAAAGTGGAAATTGAAGGCGAATCAGTGGATGCTAGGGGTAGATTTGGGGGGTCTGATCTCGACCTGGGATCCAGGTGTCTCCTCAAAACAGAGGGTATTTAAACATGAATCGTTCCTAATTGTGAGCGGGATATTGGCTGGAACAAATACATATATCAACATAGTAAATGTGTATGCACCATGCGATGTGATGAGAAGAAGAAATTTGTGGGTAGAACTAAAAGAAATCGTAGCTAGTAGCAATAACGGTCTTTGGATTATGGCCGGCAATTTCAACGAAGTGAGAAAGGATGAACTCTAGATTTGATAATCAAGGTGCAATGATATTCAATAACTTCATAGCTGAAACAGGTCTTGTCGAATATCAAATGGGAGGACACAAGTACATGTTTATGTCAGAAGACGGGTCGAACCTTAGCAAGATTGATCGAATTCTTGTTTGTGGTTCTTTTATGGAAAAATGGCCGTGTGCAAGGTTTGAAGCTCTAGGGTGGTACCTATCGGATCACTGTCTGATGGTTCTCTCCTGTGCAAATTCTGATTTCGGGCCAATACCCTTTTGA
>JARYGA010059827.1:86817-130105 GCA_030545235.1 Helianthus tuberosus
CCATTAATATGTGTGCAACGGCGTAGGAAGGCTTAAACCTAGCGGAGTTGTACCGGGATTCCGGCTGGAAGACATAGTCACCACATTCGGCCACTTCCGGCCCAGGGGTGGGGCTCGCAACACCCGAATAGATCTATCACTCATGTCCCTCGGTCCTTATACAAGGATTAATGGTCTCAAGTATGCGCCTACCCATTCACATGATCTAACAGTTCATTCCTTAGCTAACCATACCATTTGTAAACATTTGTAACATGTATTTTACCCCCGAAGTTATAAAACTGAAAACAGTTAAAAGAAAAGGGGGACATGAACTCACAGTCTTGCGTCTCGAAATCCGGTGTAACACAAAGCTACTACTCGATCACACGACTACCTACAAACGTGCTAAGGTGTATTAGACGGATGGGTCGTGCCTTCACTTTAGTCTTAATTAGTATATTTGAGTTACGCTTCTTTGTGTCTTAATATTATCCCAATGTATATAATTATTTGTTAAAATAATAATATTTTAACTTAAATTATTTTTAATAAATTTTGGAATATTAGTTAAAGTAATATATTTTAACTTGACACAATATGTACTTAAACATGTATATTTTCCCCAAGGATGGGTGTATTCATACTCGTACTCTTAACTTTTATATTTTTACCAAGTATCGGTGGCGTATTCCGGCGTGTATTTATACGTACGTGAATACGTATTTTTATTGTGTTTATTAAGTATTCTTATACTTAATTTTCGTATTTATTTTTCCGGAATAATATTTCAAATAAAAATTCACCAACATATATTCTTAAAATATATATATATTTTAAGAAAACTTTTATAGAAAATTATCTATAACTTTTCCCTTGGCAAAAATGATTGTATTTTTATGTAAACTCCAAAAATAATATATTTCCAAGTTTAATTTAGAAAATATAAAATAACCCATTTTTCACCCAAAAATAATATATTATAATTTTAATTTAGAAAATATATAATAACCCATTTTTCACCCAAAAATAATATATTCTAAGTTTATTTAAGAAAATATATATTTTCTCCAAAAATAATATATTTTCTAGTAATTCAAGAAAACATATATACTTTTCTTTACTAAAAAATAATATGATTTCTTCTTGTAAAAAATATGATATATTTTGTAATAATTATAAAAATAATATTTTCGTTCTCTTGGTTTCCTAAATGCCGTTTACCAAAATATACTTATGAATTTAATTCCGGAATATTTATGTAAGTTTTATTCCTTGTTCGGTTTCTCCAATTTTTGGGTATAAATTATATATTTATTCTTGGAATTTTGGTAATATTTTGTATTGCAATTTCTTGGTATTTTGGTGAGTTATATTATTTCAAGTCCTAAAATAATATAACTAATACACATAATATATAAGTAATCACACACATTGTGACATCTAAATATATATTTTCCTAAATACATATTTAGTCATTTTTATTTATCAAAACCAACCTCCAATATTTATAATTTTTGTAACAAAAATTATGGCAAATTTTATATGAAAAATTATGGTTAAAATACACTTGTAAACACTTTGTATAAAAATATTTTTGAAGTGTTAAATTTCTAGAAATATTTTGCCACAGTTTCCCCTTAAAAATGGAGGTTTCCATGCTTTCAAAGCATATCATTTTCTTTTAAAATCATCACAAATCATCAACAATTCATTCAATACTTACCAAGTGCCAAAATCAAGCCATATACACTACTTCATAAACTTGAAAATTTATAAAAATTTGTAGTAACTTAGTAGTATGTTTAGTAAGCTTAGTTACCCTTTAAAGTGTGGTTTTTTTGTTTAAAAAAAACATCATTCTTGAAGATTTTAGATCTTTACAACTTGTAAAATGATTTTCTAAAAATATTTCTTCTTGAATTTTTCTTGTTAGTAATATGTTTCTACACTTGATTAACCACTAAAAATGTGATTAGTTTCTTTAAGAACCATGTTTATGTAAATATTGTGATTTAAATTAGTTTCTTGAGAAAATCTTTTTTGAAATCACACATTTACAAGACTTACATTATACTTTAATCATCATCATTCAAGAAAGTACTTCATACTTCAACTTCATGCTTTCACATAAGGATGATCATCTTGATTTATAACATAATCATCCTCTCACTTGCTAGATCATGTGTTTAATCACAATCTAGCAAGTTTCATATGATGTTTAACATCGTTAACACAAACAATCAACAATCAAGAAGCATATAAACACTTAAACAACATAATTCATGATGATTTTTAGTCTTATGTTAAAGATTATGTTCTTGATCTTTGATGTTCTTCATGATTAGTGATTTACATATACTTTTAATCATCATAACAAGATGTAAAATGGAATTAGGAAGGTCTTACTACTGGCACAAGGCTAGGGAAGAACACAAGATGAAGATGATGATGAACTTGGTGGTTAATAGCTTGTGAGAGAGGTCCTTCACTCAACAATGGCTCCTAGCTCCTTTGTTAAGCTCCTTACACCTATGTATGACTTGAGAATGGATGGAGATGAAGTGAAAAATGGTGGTGGTGTGGGTGTTGGTTTCGGCCGAGAATGGGAGGAAAGGAGAGGAAGAGAGTGATGTTGTGTGAAATGAGGATGATGAACTAAAGGTTAATTGTATAAACTTCCATCATCTCCTAATCCTTTGGATAACATGTCCACTAAAGCAAGAGACAAGATCCATTAAAATATGCAAAGAAAATCAAAGGGTAGGCCACCCTTTGTGACTGTGTTCATGGGGGGTATAGTTAGTTTGAAATGGGTAGTTAAGTTAGTTAGTTGAAATCTAAGGGGTTTAGTTAGTGTTTTAGTTGTTATGTTGTTATATGAGGTGTTATGATGTTCGGGGACCATAACTAGCTTAGAAATGATAAAACAATGCTTCTAGTGAAAATTTGGTGTTTCGGGTAGTATCTGGTTGTTCGGTTGGTTACCGGTTCGTTAAGGTGCTAAACTATGCAGTTTAGTGTGCTTTATGTTACCCTTTTGTGACAGTTTTGATTCCCGACACTTAGGAAAGCATTCTGGACCATTTAACCATAATTCTGCATGATATTTAGTTGTTTAAAAGCTGATTTTTGCTGAATTCTGCAGTTTATGTGAGTTTTAGGCACTTTCCGGCACTTAAACTATCACTAGGATGGCAGTTTTATGATCCTTACTTCCCTACACACTATACTAGTGTAACTCTTGTTTTTTGGCTCATTCTGTGTCTCAATAACATGTCTGTCTAAGTACTGAATTCCGTCTGCATTTTTTGATTTGTCTGATAATTATGCTAACTTTGTTTCGTGTATCATTTGAATCAATAAGTGTTGCATGTAATAATGATATGACATTATGCAATATATGATGCACATGCATGTATGATAACAATAATCAGAAAGCATTCCTGTCATTAATTTAATTCAGCACAGTCATTAAGTCATAACTTACTGTTTAATCAATGTACGGATACATGGAATTTTGACAATTGTCACACCCTACATGGGGTAAATGAAGGTGTGTGAGTATTTTTATTTTTTGACAAAGGATTCGGATTGGAATTTAAGTACAAAAACTATGTATGCATAAAATATATATTGTCTAATTACTCGTTTCGACGCTAAGTTTTTATGTGATTTCAAGGGTCCTAACTTGTCCATTATAATCGCAAACGAGGAGCTTAGAACAATAGATAAAATAACCTAAGTTCATAACACATAATCATAAATCCGATAAACATCATGAATTCGGATATATATATAAATATATATATATATATATATATATAGTATACCTAATACTAAGTCCATCATGAATGTCATAGATATCATATAAGTCAAGCATGGGTGATTCAGATGGTCATGAATTAAAAAGAAATACATCTACAAGTTCATCAAGTAGTCAAGTAAGATCAAGCCGGGTGTTTCGTACCCATCATGAAAAATGTTGGAGTTGCGGCGGGGTTGTGTTACTTTAGGACTAGGAAACTACTTGGAATATCATAAGAAAAACATCAAGTGAGGTGGTGGTACAATTTAGGATAGCCATGGCTTCCAAGGTTCACACCTTCACCAAAACGCAAGTCTTGCCATATGAGCTATGGTACACTTGGATGGTTTCAACACTTGTGGGTTGTCTAAACCATATCAAAACAGAAAGTTTAGTGGGTGTTTGCACCTCTAAACTTGTAAGAATCAACCATACACAAGATCTCAAACCATGGACTTGATTAGAGGCTAGGTAGGTACAAGATTGTGTAGGCTTTAACATTTTTATAAAGATTTAAATCAAAGTTCTTCCAAAATAGAAAGTTTGGACCTCAAAATGGTGATGTTCCACTTTGTCCTAGAGGTGCTCCAAGCATTGTAGAGGAAGAAGAGATGAAGAAAAGATGATAAAAAGTGAGAAAAGTGCTCACTTTGGTACTTAGAAGAATCTGCCTTTTTATGAAGTTTGCAACTGATTTGGGAGTAATTTGAGAATGTAGATGAGTTTGGAAAGTGAAAATGGGTCATAGGAAGCTTGTTTATATAGTGGTTGGTTAGGGTTAGAGTTTTAATGGAGTTTAAATGTGATTGGGTGAGTTTGGAGGTGGGAAAATTGGCCAACCCTCATCCAAGAAACCCGCTTCTGCAGATTGAAGGCCTTGGCGTCGCGCGACCAGAAAGAAGGGAGGGCTTGGCGTAGCGCGACGCTACCCTTTTCCATCCCAAGTTTCCTTTTTTTTTTTACAAAATGGCCCCTGAACTTCCTTTTGTTTATTATTTTAATGCCATAACTTCCACTTTTACCATGTTTTCAACTATATAAAATGTATGTAACTATAATTCGAGTATCGTGAATGCATGTATAAGTATTTGCATGTATAAAGAGTATCAAAATACGTATTTAAACAACTGATTACATGTATAACAAATATGTATAAAGAATGAATTTCATTACGATCAAAGTATCGGATTACAAAGTTGGAAACGAAATACGAGTACAAAGAGATTACAAGTTTGCAAAAATAGAAGTACAGACAAACTTTCTAAACAAGGAAAGTTCCAAAATGCAAAGTGTTACAACATCAAAACGCATCCTAATCCTAATCCTAATCTAGAGGCATCATAAAAGACTACAAAATCCTCAGTTCCCACTGGTAATGCAAGTATCAGTGCATTTGTTAACCTTTGTTTCAAAGTTGTAAAAGCTTCTTCCTGTTTAGGTCCCCATTCAAACTTAACCGATTTACACGTTAACTTGGTTAACAGAATGGTTATCCTTGAAAAATCTTGGATAAAACGTCAATAGTATCCTGCTAGCCCTAGGAAACTTTTGACTTCTGTAGATGACTTAGGGACTTTCCATTTAGTAATTGCCTCGATCTTTGTGGGATCCACATGAATTCCTTCATGATTAATCAAATGTCCTAAAATTTGCACTTCTTGCAACCAGAATTCACACTTAGAAAATTTAGCATAAAGCTTCTCATTTCTCAACAGTGTTAAAAGTACATGTAGATGCTTAGTGTATTCTTCCTCGCTCTTAGAATAAATAAGTATATTGTCTATGAAGACAGTTACAAATTTATCCGGGTACGGTTTACATATCCTATTCATCATAGCCATAAATGTTGCTGGAGCATTTGTTAGGCCAAATGGCATAATTGTAAACTCGTAATGACCATACCTTGTTCTAAAAGCAGTTTTAGGAATGTCCTCTTCATGTACTTTTAGTTGATGATATCCTGAGCGTAAATCGATCTTGGAAAAACATCTTGCTCCTTGGAGTTGATCAAATAGATCATCAATCCTTGGTAATGGGTATCGATTCCTTATTGTGACCTTATTCATTTCCCTATAATCGATATACATACGCATTGAACCATCTTTCTTCTTAACAAACAACACAAGTACTCCCCAAGGGGAGGAGATTGGTTGTATGAAACCTTTTTCTAGCAATTCATCTAATTGCCTCTTCAATTCCAAAAACTCCGTCTAGGCTAATCGATAAGGTGCTTTAGCAATTGGTGCAGTTCTAGGTACCAGATGAATTCTGAATTCTACTTCCCGGTCAGGCGGCAGTCCAGGTAGATCTTTTGGGAAAACGTTGGGGTATTCCGATATTATTGGAATTTTCTTTAGTTTCTTGTTTTTAGTGTTTACGATCACCAAGACCATATACACTATGCCTTGCTTCCGTGCATAATTTGCAGCTTTCATCAAAGAGATGAATTTTGTTAAATTGGTTGTCTTGTCTCCTCGGATCATGATCATTTCTCCTGTTGGCGTATGAATCTCAATAGAATTTTGATCACACAGGATTCGAGCATGACTGGCCACTAACCAATCCATTCCTAATACTACATCAAATCTAGCTAGATCCATTGGTAGGAGGTTTGCCATAAACTTATGTCCTAATAATTCTACCTTCCCTCATTGAGGTGTTTCGCGTATGTTAGTGGAGTTTCCTTCTGCCGTTTCCACTGTACAAGCTTGACTAAGCTTAGCTAACAGTTGATTAAGCGCTTGATAGAATGCAATATTTATAAAACTTTGATTTGCACTAGTGTCAAGTAATACTTTAGCGTAGACGTCATGGATAAGAAAAGTACCAGTGATTACATCGGGAATCATTGCTGCCTCTTGCGTTGTAAGTGTAAAGGCTCGTGCGTTCTTTTTGGCTCCGTCTGCTGCTTTTGCCTTATTGTCGGGTGCCTTCATCAGTTTCGGGCAAAATGGCTTAATGTGACCTGTTTCTCCGCAATTGAAATATATATTAGTTTTCTTTCTACATTCTTCCTCTACATGCCCAGTCGTCTTGCAGAAGTTAGAGTTGGTGTTCTCCTAAAAGTGCATTTTCTTGAATGCTTCCTTTTACAGTTTCTACAGAAAGGTGGTGCAGTAGACTGCCCAACTCCTCTCCTTTTGTAAGCATTACCTGAGCGAAATTCTTGGGTGATTTTCTGGGCTAATTCTTTCTTCTTGTTTTCTTCTCTTGTGCGGATTAATCCGTTAGTCATATTATTGGCCATTTCGACTGTTTCCTCAATAGTATGAGGTCTAGAAGCTTTGACTATATCACAGATTTCACTAATTAATCCCCAAATATAATGAGAAATTAGTACAGGTTCTGGCGAAGCCAGAGTTGGTACCATTCTTGCATATTCGAAGAATTTTGTCGTATACCCACGACAATTCACATCAACCATTTTGTGATTTAGGAACTTATTAGCCATTTGTTCTTTTTAATAAGGAGGACATAATTTCCTTTTTATCATTTCCTTGAATTCCATCCAGTTCATGGCATAGGCCATGTCACTTCCTTTTGCCTGAAGAATCGTATTCCACCATTCTAATGCTTCATCCCTAAAGAGATTAGAAGCATACGTTACTTTATCTTCTTCGGCACATTTACTGATCTTAAGAACAACTTTAGTCTTTTCCAACCATCGCAGAGCAACCATAGCTCCTTCACTGCCTGTGAATTCACTTGGCTTACAAGCTAGGAAATCTTTGTTAGTATACCCAGAAGTCGTTACTTTCAATTTCTTAGGAAATTGAGCTTTGATAATATCATCATTATCTCCATTGACACTGTGGCTAAAATCGTTACTACGATTACGTTTCCCACTCACAGCTCTAGTGTTTTCTATAGGCACAGGGTTTCTAACAGCTTCGATAATTAAAGGTATAGCATCAGCTATTCCCTGAGCTACTATATTTTTATAGCACTTTTGTCCAACGAGTTTTCATGATTGTTCTGGGTCGATTGATTAACTTCATTCGGCATCTGAATTGCAAACATATTTCAAATATTAATATCACCGACTAAGTAATAAAATAATCAAAATATCATGAACACGATTAATCAGAGCATATTGTAAAAATTGTCGATCATTGAGACTTCTACTCTTCTTATATAATATGCTTCATATATCTTACATACACTACCACATATATTTATATACATATATATATAGACACACACATATATTAGCTTTTTTTCTGTACAAAACACTAGAAAATACATTATATATATATATATATATATATATATATATATAGGGAGGGGCTCATGCGAGAACCACCCTTATTGTGAGAACCTTGAGAACCAATGTGAACACAACCTAAAATAGCTAAAAAAAACCTAAAAAAACCTAACCCCCACCCCCCCACCCCCAAAAAACCTAGACCCCCCCACCACCCCCCCCCCCCCCAAAAAAAACCTAACCCCCCCCCCCCCCCCAAAAAAAAAACCTAAACCCCCCCCCCCCCCAAGCTAAATGCTAAAAAAAACCTAAAAAAAACCCAACCCCCCCCCCCCCCCCAAAAAAAACCTAAACCCCCCCACCCCAAGCTAAAATGCTAAAAACTAAACCCCCAAAAAACCTAAAAAAAATCTAAAAAAATCAAGAAAAATCTAAAAAATTTTTTTTTGAATTTTTTATAAAAAAATCGTTACTTTTAGAAGCAAAAAAAAAAAATTAAAAAAAAAATTTTTTTTTTTGGCTTCGAAAAGTAGCGATTTTTTTATACAAAATATTAAAAAATTCAAAAAAAAATTTTTTGTGTGATTTTTAGCTATTTTTAGGCATTTTTGGTGTGTTCACATTGGTTCTCGCGGTTCTCACAATAAGAGGTGGTTCTCGCATGATCTTCTCCCTATATATATATATTAAGGTTAGTTTCATATTCAAAAGTGGTGTTCTCTCTCGTCGTATTTCCAAACGAGATTCTCTCCTATGCTTCGGATCCGACTTTCTGCATCCATCAGTCCCTCTCCATAGTGGCGAAGTTCTGCCACATTCTCCGGATTCATTGGGGGAAATGTCGGGGGTTCAGGTTGGTAGTTTGGATAAAATGGAAAAGGATTATTCATTAGGTTTTTAAATACCCAGTCGTTGGTCCACCATTCTTCCACTGGGTTTGCAAGTGGTTGTTGCGATATTATTGGTTCAGGATTTATAGGTTCTGGGTTTATTGGTATCAAGGAGTAAGGTGGCATATTTAGATTGATTTCATCAGATATTGGTCTGAACATTTCGCAATTTTCTAGGCGTTTGTCTAACTCCTCCCATGATAGTGGCATGGTTGTTGGGTTTGAACTTTCGCCTATGGTTGGTTTTCCGATTGATTCCCCGGTTCGTTTGGCTTTTGTTGCTATTGGATTTTTCTTCTTCCCTTTGTCCCTTTTTACCTTCTAATCCAATCTTCTCTTTTTAGGAGGTGCCCTTTCTACTGGCTGGGCCTGAAATATCATTGGTTCATCTGTATTTGCTTCATACCCGGTTTGTATACCGGCTTGATCTTTGGTAGTATTCACATCTAAATTGTTAACAGATATGTTCTGAAAAGCATCAGATAACCCTCTATTGCTCATAATGTTAGTAATAAACAATAAAAACAACAAATTTCGAAAATTGAATATATAATATTTGATTAGCATCACAATTTTCACAAAAGTTATTTCATTTATTTCCTGACTACTAATTTTAAGTATTCTCACAATATTTAATTAGCTTAAACCAGTGGCTCTGATACCAGCTTCGGTCACAAACTCCAACCCTACCCTAGGCGGGAGCCGTGAGCAAATACAAGTGTTATCAGTGTTTATTAAGATTATCGCAGCTGAAATTTATTAGGACCAGGTGTCAGGAAAAATATCAGAGTTTCAAATACCATAGTTTTCATTTCATAAACTGTGGGATGAAACCCATATTTACATAAAGGATTTCACCAGGATAAACCCTTGATTACGAAACACATTTTATTCATGTTTACATAGCTACTTATTTAAGCTTGAGTGCCTCATAGCACTTTTTCTTCTCTTCACAGTAAATCACCTGAATGCGTTTTAAAAACATTTTATCAACGAAAAATACTGGTGAGTTCATTCAATTAGTATAAAAGACATAGTATTGTAATTACAACATTAAGAGTTTTTACATTTGTTTATATCTTACTATTACCCAAAAGTATTTGTCACTAGGCAATTCCCGTGACTGTGGTCATATCACTGTTGGTCATTCTCCTAACTAGTGAAGCTTATCAAGTAGTGTATACAAAACCCCATATACGGGCAGTAATTTCTCAGTAAGAATACAAAGACTTAATCACTGTAAATACACTTAGAAAACATTTAGGGTTTTGAAAGTATTTGATAAAAGAGAATGACTCACCTTGTAGATTTAGGGTTTTTAGTGATATCCTTCTGGTCTAAGTCTTGGGTTACTAATTAAGCACACAATGCAACACGTATTAGTGTATTAACCCAATCCAAACTTTAACGATAATCACTAGATCAAAACCACAAAGTAGATGACAAAGTGTAGCCTTATTAGGCAGTACTTAAATATCCGTTGATATGGTTTCAAATCAATCAGAAAGGGTATCGTACCAGTGATTCGGGTTCGCACGTTGATTACAGAGCAGAGTTTTAGGGCTTCAGGTATTATAGCAGTACTACGAGAGAAAGAAAAATAACCAGTGGTGGTCCCACCTTTTTAAAGATTGTAAACCAATGGACCTTTGCTAACAAAAAAAGAAAAGGGGGACACAAAGGAATTAAGGTTATGTTAATAAAGGTCCATTGGCTTACAATATATGCAAAAGTGAGACCACCATTGGTTATTTTTAAAATTGAGACCGTTGCCGGACAATTACTAATAATTGAGATTTTTTAAAATCCATTATTCCTTATAATAAAAACAAATTATTAAACAAAAATGGTTGAAATAAATTTCCATAGGAAGATGATTTCCAACATTTAGAGTCTTGAAACTTTAATGGATTTTTCTTATTAAAACTCGGTAGTTGGGTATTTGACACTAAGCTATGTGTTATAAGGCTTCGTTGGGGGCTTGGGTGATAAAAAAAGTATTGCCACATAAGCGACATGTAAACACATTTTTTCTCACTAAATGATACCAAAAAGGGGAGTAATGGGAGGGGTTTTGTTTGAGGCTTGGTTGATGATTAGATAATCATTATTTAATAATTAAAAATATTTTTAAAATATAATATTTTTTTAAAAAATGTTCAAGGGGTATAATATTTTTTTAAAAATGTTTTAAAAATATAATATTTCGCAAACATTTCATCTAAGTATTTTGTTACACTCGGGTTTAGTTTACATTACATGTTTTAGGCTATATAAAATTGTTATTAGTTTTAAGTAAATTTAAACTCAACATAAACACATTTCACTACGCTCAATGAACATTTTTTTATTGCCTAAGGATGTATAAGCTCGTTATTCACTTTGAGAAATCAGAGTTTGACTTAATATTATTTTTTTTAAACCTTTCTTAGTCAGTTAACGGTTAAAATGTTCCATTTACAGTATATTTTCTAGTTGGTTTTCTCTCAATTTTTTGTGAACTCTTAGCATAGTTAAATTCATTCATCGACCATTGTCTTTTGATCTTCAAGTTCTTAGACTTTAAAATTCTTTGAGCCGGATCCTCCTCCTACGGTTGATCTTCGATTCAATCGTAGTATTGTCAGTAATTAAAAATATATGATAGCAATATATGCATAATTATAGTTAACATATGTGTGTGTTAGGAGTTGACTAAAAGTCAAAAACTTCTAAAAAGTGTGAGAAGTGTATGTACACATTGTGTTTAAAATTGTAGGCATGATGTTTTAGATTCTTTTGTCATGGTATTATATAAAAAAAAACACTAAACATAACACTTTAAAACACAATAATATGTATTTTAGACATTAAGTTTAGAACACCATGCCAAAAAATTTAATTAATGTATTTTAATAAAATATGATGGTGATATGTATCTAACCTTTATTCATTTATTAGAAAGTATATAGATATATCCAAACCATATAAAAATAATAAGAGGATTAATTTAATAATTAATCGACTTTAAATAAAAGCTACATATTCCAAATGGTAACCGAAGAACTCCTGACAGTAAATAAAGTTAAGTACGAGGAGCATTTCACGAACATCAAACTATGGATGGAAGATATGGTTGGGTTCAAAAGACTTGCCTAGATCAGGATTCGTGGTGTTCCGATCAGTCTAAGGAGCAAGGAAACTCTCAACACTATCAGGGAAAGCTTGGGCTGGGTAATCAAAGAGGCAGAAGCCAGTAAGGACGATAGTAACCTAACAAATGCATACCTAGGAGTTATAGTCAAAACATGACAAGTTCTTAATAAGGAGATTCTAATAAAATTCAAAGTTGTATCATTCAAGTGCTGGGTATCTGAGGTCACAGGGAATTGGGCACAAAGTTTCGTCAATGAAGATTCAGTTTTCATTAATACCCCGGATGAGACAACCACAGAGCTAAAAGAGGACGAGGAGTTGGTGATTACGCAAGAGGAGAAACAAGAAAAGAATATGGAATCGGAGAATTCCAGTCATGTAAATGGAGATCCGGTCACCGGAGATAATGGAACGGAGAAGATGATGGATCAAGAAAACGAAAAGTCAGATGGGGATGGAGATGCGCGTGCAACAACGGCTATTTTTGGTGGGAACTGGAGAGAGATTTTCGCATACTGTTGTGGAAACGAAAAGTCGCAGGAACCTCAAAACCCTAGGAGTATTGGAAGTGTTGAAATTAATGAAATCATATGTGGGACCAATGGAATATTTACTTTTCAATCAGCCACAAGGAATATGGTTGGAGAAGACCAAATTGGGCTGGGTGTAACTAATGGAGAAATAATAGATGAAATTAGGCCCAACCAGAACGAGCCCAGAAGGAGCCGTAATGAATGTGGGCCTGATGGTGATCCTTTTAATTTAAACGAGATTATCTGGGGACAGAATAATAGGACTACAGAGACAAAAAGGAAGAAAGGGAGCTCATCTTTCACCTTCACTAGACAAGGAAGTTCTGTCAATAAAAGATTGCGATCTGAGCACGGAGCTATTGATGTCCGGCAGGCTTTAAGTGAAGACGCTATAGATACAATTGATCAGACGTTTGATTTGAACAAAGAACCAGTTTGATTTGAACAAAGAACCAGGCGAGGATCTACATGACGAGACAGAGGCCACAATAGAGATGGGAAAACGATTGGTATTAGGGTCTCAAAAAACCTCCAGGAAATATTAAGTGCAGTCCGAGAGGAATTAGAGTCAAACGGTGCGTTATGAATTATATGGCAATAAACATTAGAGGAATTGGGGGTGTGGAAAAACCAAACTAGATCAGCAGATTAGTTAACGAACACAAAATATCTTTTTTATGCATTCAAGAGACAGGTATCAAATGTGGAATCAATGACCGTTGGAAGATACTAGGGTAAAGTGGAAATTGAAGGCGAATCAGTGGATGCTAGGGGTAGATTTGGGGGGTCTGATCTCGACCTGGGATCCAGGTGTCTCCTCAAAACAGAGGGTATTTAAACATGAATCGTTCCTAATTGTGAGCGGGATATTGGCTGGAACAAATACATATATCAACATAGTAAATGTGTATGCACCATGCGATGTGATGAGAAGAAGAAATTTGTGGGTAGAACTAAAAGAAATCGTAGCTAGTAGCAATAACGGTCTTTGGATTATGGCCGGCAATTTCAACGAAGTGAGAAAGGATGAACTCTAGATTTGATAATCAAGGTGCAATGATATTCAATAACTTCATAGCTGAAACAGGTCTTGTCGAATATCAAATGGGAGGACACAAGTACATGTTTATGTCAGAAGACGGGTCGAACCTTAGCAAGATTGATCGAATTCTTGTTTGTGGTTCTTTTATGGAAAAATGGCCGTGTGCAAGGTTTGAAGCTCTAGGGTGGTACCTATCGGATCACTGTCTGATGGTTCTCTCCTGTGCAAATTCTGATTTCGGGCCAATACCCTTTTGATTCTACATCAGTTGGCTAGAAGACGGTGGGATTGAGGATGTGGTAAAGATAGTCATGGAGGACTATGTTAGAGGGGATAACTCTATGAAAGACTTGGCAAACATTCTTAAAAATTTTAAACTACAAATTAAAGAATGGAGGCGGAATCCAAGACAAGAGAAGAGCAGGGAGTCTATAATGCAAAAAAAGAAGTGGAACACATTGAGAAGATGGCAGAAATCAGGGGTCTTACGGCAACAGAGAAGGAAAAAGGACCAATGGCAAATGGATCATAAAGAGTTATGAGAAAAATATGCTAAATGACTTGAAACAAAAAGCAAAATTTAAATGGGCAAAGCTTGGGGATGAGAACTCAAAGTTCTTCCATAGGATTATCAATTGCAGGAAAGTAAGGAATCAGATCAATGGAATGAAGATCAACGGTATTATGGTGAACGACCCGAAGGCTATAAAGGAGGAAGTAAAAGCAAGATTCTTGGATCGCTTCACTGAGCCATTGAAGAATAGGCCTACTCTTGACGGTAGGGGCTTTAGGCATGTCTCACAAGAGCAGGCTATCGCATTAACTAGAGAATTCTCAAAAGCTGGAATAAAAGAGGCGGTGTGGGCATGTGGAAGTGATAGAGCCCCTGTTCCTGATGGATTCACTTTCAAGTTCATCAAAATATTTTTGGCACTGTTAGAAAACAACTTCGGTGATATTTTAAAAGATTTCCTAGAGAGAGCTTTCATTGAGAGGGGCTGTAATACGTCGTTCATAGCCTTGATCCCTAAAGTCAGGCACCCTCAGACAGTGAATGAATTCAGGCCAATCTCTTTGATTGGAATTATATATAAAGTCATTGCAAAAGTTCTAGCGTCTAGATTAAAGAAGCTCATCCCTTCCATCGTGGTTCCGGTACAAACGACGTTCGTGGAAGGAAGATCCATTTTTGACGGGCCACTAATCACAAGCGAAATCATCTCTTGGGCAAAAAAAAGTAAGAAATAAGTTTTCTTTTTTAAAGTTGATTTTGAAACGGCGTATGATTGGTAAATTGGAAATTCCTATTATCCAATTTAAAATCAATGAAATTCCCTAGCCGGTGGACGAAATGGGTAGGAGCATGTTAGGATCTGAGGCTCTCATGATTGTGCTTGTTTGTGAGATTTGAACAAATCAAATAGATATGAGCAGTTTTAAATGCAGCGGAAATGGATAACAAACTTTGTAAACACAATCAAAGGAGAATACAGTTTGATAACAATTGCTTCTCATGGAGTCAAAAGATTACAAATCAAAGCAAAAGATTACAGTAAAAGCTTACAAACTAAGCTCCCCCTCAGCCTGATGCCCCAAGGTTGGATTTGTACAAGATGAAAGGATTGAACTGATGAGAAGAGCTCTCTCAGAATGAATCAAATGTAACAGTACAAAGTACTGCTCCATTTATAGACAAAACCAAACCGCTGAGGCATCTCAGCTGACGTCACCATGAAAGCGACGTCTAACAGTCTAACAACCTGTATCTACTGACCTTCTACAAAACACTGCTAATCCTAACCACTGACTATACATGAAACATATGACAAACTAAACTACTGCTATCTTCCTTCATCAGTGCTTTCCTCAAGGTTGATTAGTCCTTGATTGGGCAGTGCTTTGTCATCAGCAGTTTGTTCCAGCAGTGCTTAGTTTCCAGCAATCTTCTAGGCTTCATCAGTAGTTATGCAGAGCAGCAGTTGTATCTAGGCAGTGGATATGAGACCATCAGCTGTTGTAATTACTTTCAAGGGAGAAGACTTAGTGTAAACAACTGCTTATTGTGAATCCACTGTTGTGACCAGGTTTTGGCTTTACATTATCTGTTCCTCTGGTAGGGTTCAATCCCAACAATCTCCCCCTGGAACAGATAATGCCAAAACCTGTCATTATTCTGGATCTTTATTACTCATCAGAAGTTCCCTTACTTTTCTTTTAAATTCTTCTTCAAATTCTTTGGAACTTGTGTCATCTTCATCCCTGCACAGTGTAAGCTCAAGGCGATCTAGTTGATCTTCAACACCCAGGCCAAGTGCTTGATTCCTTGATATATGCCTCACTTCTCCATTGGTTCTGACCAGAGTCAATACATGGGTCTTTTGATCAGAGAGCCACTTTAGTATTTTTAAACCAAATGGGTTTCTTGGGAGAGCTTTATTTGATGATGAGCTTAGGGTTTTTGGCCTTGAGAAAAACTGTAAAGCAGTATCTTGAACTTCAGACATTCTTTTAAAAGCTTCTTCTATGACTTTATTTGCTGCAGCTATATCTTCTGCAACTTCTTTGTCAAGCAGCTCTTGTTTCTGTTGTTGATCAAGCTCACTGTCTGTGATATCTGCTGATGATGATTGGTTCAAAACCTTTTTGGTAAGGTCTTGTAACTTTGCCAATTTTTCTTTATCTGAAGCTATTTTCTTGATAGCTTCTTCAAGATAATCAGTTTCTTTTTCTTTTTCAACTCCAGCAGTCAGTTGTTCCTTCTTTTCTTTTCTCAACATTGTGACAGAGGTTTCTGCTGCATTGATTTGTGTTTCAAGAGTCTTGATATGCTCCTTTAGCTTTTTGTAATCAGACTTTTTAGGAGTGTCCCTCCTTTTCTTAAGTCTTTCATAAGCTTCATCTGTTTGCTGCTTAGTCCATTTTGCTATGGCGTTTGCAGAATCCACCCTTGCATCCACCAGCTCCTGCTTCTTTCTTTTATATTCAGAAATAAGATCAGCTATGAGCTTTCTGTATTTGTTCCAATTTGGAGCTGTCTTTTTCTTTCTTGGATCATTTTTAACCTTTTCAATTCTTTTAGCCTCATGCTTTAATGCAACTATTGGCCATTCTTTGAATTCTGTTTCTTCAGCAGGATAGAACTTTTCTTTCATTATGTATGCAAGATATTCTTTTCTCAATTCATTTCGTTGATCTGCTTCAGGAGATAGGCTAGACATTTCTTTGTTCAGATCACTTGCATATTCTTCTATTTGCTTGACTTTGTTGAGCAGGAACTCTCTTCTTTCCAAAATGGCTTCATCACCCTGATTCTTGCATTCAACTTTGGCTCTTATCCTTGCTTGTCTTGCTTTCATTTCGAGATATTCATCCATGTCTTCTGGAATTATGAAACCTATGAGAGAAGGAAATTTCCTTTTTGAAGGATCATCCTCAGTGTAAAATTGTTTCATCTCATTTTTCACAGCTTCTAATTCCAGTGGATATTTAGCAGCAATAGGATCATACTTTTCATCAGTAGCCTGTGTTGTGTCTCTCTTTCTTTTGTGAAGCTTTGGAGGTTGTGATGTAGGAATGATGAGATCAGTGGTGGATGTTTGACTAACAGTGGTTGAAACAACTGGTGTTTCAACCGCTGTTGTCATTACAACTGCTGATGTATCAGCAGATGTCTTCTGCTTTTGAGCAGGGGTTTTTGATGGTGGTGATGGTGGTGGTGACTCATCATCAGGAATAAAAACCCTTCTCCTTTTTAATGTAGGAGGGCCTGATGATTTTTTGGGTGGATCAGTGGTTTGAGATTGAATGACAGTGGTTTGTGATTGTGATTGACTGACAGTGGTTGAAACAACTGGTGTTTCAATCACTGTTGTCATTACAGCAGATGTTGTAACATCTGCTGTCTTCTGCTTTATGGCATGAGGCAGTGGTGGTGATATGATTGTAGATGATGATGGTGGTGGAACAGTGGTTGTGATGGTGTGTGATAGAGTGGTGTGTGTTGAAGGTGTGTGTGTTGATGACATGGCAGCTGTTTGGCTACTGACAGCAGTTTTTGTAACTACTGGTGTATCAGCTGTTTGACTAACAGGTTTTGAGACCTGCTTTTCTTTTTCTGGTTCAATATACAGCCCATCATCTATTCCTTTCTTTCTCAACTTGATTTTCTCCCCTTTTTTGGCATTATCTGCAAGGGGTGTATCCATGAAGAGGATGGAAGATGGAACTTTTCCACCATGGGCAGTCTTTTGTATGCTAGCCTTTATAGCCTTGATATCTGCTTGAGTGTCTTTAAACCTTGATTCCACCATGTTGGTCAGCATTTGTACTTGAATAGCATGCTTTTGATCAGCCATATGTTGTTGTTTTTCAAGCATGGGTTGATAAATATTCCAAAGCTCATTTGCAGCAAATGCATGTTGTGCAGGTGCTTGAGCAGGAACAACAGTAGCTTGTGCTTTTTGAGCTTTTAAAATCTCTTGCACCATATCTTTAATTTCAGCAACTGAATCTTCAAGTTTTTCAACTATTTCCGTCAATTCCTGATATTTTGAATCATCACCTACATTAGTAGGATCATATGAATCCCCACCAGTAGTGGTTGTACCAATGTGTGACTTAGGAACAGTGTTCCAGAAATCATCCATTGATGCCCCTTGTTCTTGGTACTGGGGATTTCTTTCTTCAGCACTCGATAAACCTTTGATGGTACCGGTGGTTAGAATGAACTCACTGGTGGTTACCGATGTTGCCATGGAAGAAATTGCCTTCAAGGGAGTCTTAGTAATGAAACAACTGTCCAACTGAAGATCTGTTGATCCATCAGTTGTAGTTGCTGCTCCACTTGAACTACCACCGAGAGTTACTTGTAACTCAGGGGGTGTAACCTCCTCGGTTGTTGCTGGGATAGCAGAGGTATAAGCATCAGACCCAGTCACTTGTGGAGGTATACTCTCAGTAATGGGTAATAGAGAGGAACTGGTTTGTGTCTGTGCAATAACAACTGCATGCAACAGGGGTATTATTGATTGTGGCATTATGATTGGTGAGGGTATGGGTGTTGAAAGAGACATGTCCTTGGGATCAGGACTGTGGAAGATAGATCCGAGTGGGTCCAGAGCTTCATAATTTGGTGTCCCTGTGATTACAACCTGATCCTTTTGTGAGGATGCAGGAGGAGTTTTAGGCATAGGTTGAGATCTTTCTTCCAACTGCTGTGAGGAAGTAGCAGCAGTGGTTTGTGGTGACTTTTGTGTTGTCACTGGCAGTTGCTCTGGGATCTCATCTTCCAGAGTTGCCTTTTTCTTGGGTTTAGTGGGCTTTTTGGAAGATTTTCTTTTGGTCTTTTTGGTGATGTCAGGTGTGGGTTTCAAAGCAGTGGTTGTGCTGCTCTGATCACCTGGAGCAGTGGGCTCAGCAGAAGTTGCCTGAAGATCAGTGGCAGTTTCTAAAGTCTGCTCAGGCACCTTTGCTTTTAATTTTATTGGTGCCATCATTCTTGAAAATGTTTCAATTGTTAAACTTTTTTATTTGAAAATGGACACCTTGTTTGGGCAAATTTTCATCCTCTTTTTCAAATTTTTGTTTAAAGTAATAGCTCAGAAATCTTGGAAAAAGAAGAAATGATTTGCTATCAACATTCTTTACCAAGTCATTGAAGATCTCCTGGGAATAGTTGTAATCTTTATTGTTTAGAATAGCATATCCCAGGCACTGAATCTTTAATGGTATTTCATTAAACGCTGTTGTTTTATTAGAAACACAACTTAAAAGTGTGTGAAATAAAAATCTGGGTGCAGATGGAAAATAACCTTTTTGTAAGGTATCTACCTTTGATTGTTCTGCATACCGTCTTTTCAGAAAATCAGCTTTTAACTCGTTTTTATCAAAAGAAGTTTTACCTTTCAGATCATCGAGTTTGAAGACCTCTGAGATTGATTGTGGGGTGATTTGAAATGCTTTACCCTGTATCGAGGAGTTAATGGCCACTACTTTTCCATCTTGTTTTTCAAGATTAACATTTTTCCAAAACTCTCTCTGGGTTTGCAAGTAAATGGGAGCATCTGCTGTCAACAAAGTTTTGTACTTTGATGCAGATAGTGTATCAATGATGGAGTCGAAGGTGTGGTTATCGGTAGGTTTTGTGAGGAGACCCACGTAGTTATGAGGTGATTTGTATGGGATTTCAATGGTTTCTTCGGTCGTTTGAGCGACCTCTTTTGAAGATGATGGTGATTTTGGTTTAGATTTTGATTTTGATTTTGACTTCGTCATTTTGATGAAGAAGAATCGGAGAGTGTTTTGGGAAGAAAGGTTGGAAACTGCTTTGAGAAGAGAACTTTTGGAATTCAATTCGACAGTGTAAAACCCTGTTTGGGTTTTGATCAGGGTTTTATTTAGGGAAAAAAAATGATCGCTGATGTGGCAGCGGTTATGATGATCTGAAGGCTAAAAATTGACCACGTGTCAAACACTGATGAAATGGATGAAGGGTGGAGAACAGTTGTTTTAAGAGCCACTGATGAATCAAGCATCAGTGGTTACAACGGTAATAATGTCGATAGTGGAAGATTTTTACTATCAAAGGATAGCACATCAGTGGATAAGACACTGATTTTGAGCATCAGTGCTTGCCAAGCAAAATGAAGAATCAGTGGTTAACTTTCAGCAGTGGATAGTTTTTAGTGATCAGATGTTTGAAACAAAACAGTGATTAGGGTAAATGGTACAGATTTGAAGGACAAATATTTCAGCAACTGTTTTGAGAATTTTCATTCAAGGTTTTTGCCACATGTCAATTTTGAAGGACAGTGGTTTAGTACCCCAGATGATGAGAACTTTTTGCTAAGACACCTCATTTTCGTTTAATATCCAATTAAAACATGAGTGCCCCAGTAATTTAAGTACAGTTTGACAACCAACCTTTGACTATGTTTAAAAACAAACCTGAGTATGACATGATCTTGAACAATGTACCATTTCCTTTTCATCAATTCATGAGGACAATAATACCAACAAAAATAAGGTACTATGTCCTGACAGGTAATTGAAACTAATGCCAACAAAAACAAGCAAAAGTTCAAAATATATTACTAAAAAAAAATAAAATGAATAATATATCCTGATTATTCAAGAGAATCCTTTATATAAAAATTTTAAAGGATTTTCTGAGAACAGCATCAAAAAGGATCTGGTACTTTTCGAAAAAAAAAACAAAACGTAATCATATCATTCTCAAGTTTATGAAAATGGTCAGTGGTTTGACCGCAGTGGTAGAACATTTTGAATGCATTTTGACCACTGTTTGGTACCATTTTCTTTGTCAGTTAATTTCAAACATAAGGACACATGAATAAATTTTTGAACATTTGTCTAGTCCTCTTTGGAGTTCATTCATCGGAATCAAAACCTTTTTCTTGAGCAGATGAATGCACACAGTTGCTTGATGACCATTATTACCCTAAATTTTGACTCTTAAGTGTTTTGCGTTTATACTCTTTTCTTTTGACTTCAAGAGTTTTGAGATAAACACACTCTCGAGTTTTATGAATTTTAGTCCAAAATCATTTTGTAGTAATGTTTTGAGAGACATGGTCATGTTTGCACAAATTTTTCAACCAATCTCACACTACACATGATACGGACTATGTTGACCCCTGATTTTCTTAATGTATTTCTAACAAAGTTGACTTGTTCCTTTTGAGGATCTCAACCTGTTTTTCAACACATAAGATCGAATGACTAAAGTTTTAATTTCCCTCTTTTTATGTTAGCAAAACATCAATGTTTTTATGAACATAGGTTTTATTAATCTGAGGTTCATACTTTAGTATTTAATGAGAACATCACAGATTATACATCAACAATTGAAATCAATTTAGAAAATAAGAAATAATCTCATGATTTAACAGATATTGTTTTCAGATCTAGAGACCATGAGTGTCTTGTGCATGAATTCACTTGTTGTGTGAAATTTGTGTGTCATATGACATCTTGGTTGATTTACAGAGTTTTTGATTAACCACTTTGAACATGATTTACTCGATACTCTGTTTTTCAACTAAATACAACCAACCTTAGTATCAATGAATTTTGAGCCGAACTGTTATGTCAAATTGATTGTTAGATCGAATTTGACTGTCCAAGCTCTGATACCAATTGTTAGGATCTGAGGCTCTCATCATTGTGCTTGTTTGTGAGATTTGAACAAATCAAATAGATATGAGCAGTTTTAAATGTTGCGGAAATGGATAACAAACTTTGTAAACACAATCAAAGGAGAATACAGTTTGATAACAATTGCTTCTCATAGAGTCAAAAGATTACAAATCAAAGCAAAAGATTACAGTAAAAGCTTACAAACTAAGCTCCCCCTCAGCCTGATGCCCCAAGGTTGGATTTGTACAAGATGAAAGGATTGAACTGATGAGAAGAGCTCTCTCAGAACGAATCAAATGTAACAGTACAGAGTACTGCTCCATTTATAGACAAAACCAAACCGCTGAGGCATCTCAGCTGACGTCACCATGAAAGCGACGTCTAACAGTCTAACAACCTGTATCTACTGACCTTCTACAAAACACTACTAATCCTAACCACTGAGTATACATGAAACAGATGACAAACTAAACTACTGCTATCTTCCTTCATCAGTGCTTTCCTCAAGGTTGATCAGTCCTTGATTGGGCAGTGCTTTGTCATCAGCAGTTTGTTCCAGCAGTGCTTAGTTTCCAGCAATCTTCTAGGCTTCATCAGTAGTTATGCAGAGCAGCAGTTGTATCTGGGCAGTGGATATGAGACCATCAGCTGTTGTAATTACTTTCAAGGGAGAAGACTTAGTGTAAACAACTGCTTATTGTGAATCCACTGTTGTGACTAGGTTTTGGCTTTACATTATCTGTTCCTCTGGTAGGGTTCAATCCCAACAGAGCATGTTTGAAATCAAGTTGGGCATCGGTCCTCGTGAACGGGTTGTCACACCCCAACCGATGGCGCAAACATCGGGGCGCGGCACTAGGAGAATCAAATTGCTCAAGAGAATTCTATAACAACTATTTAGTGACAATATTTAAAGCGTTCATTATCCCATACTAATAAACAATACATCAATAAACAGTCATACAGATTTTCATGTTCTCTCAAACAATACAAATCCGACAACCTAGATTTATTGTGAGTTTCTAGACTTCCCAACTTGATTTCGAGATAGCCTGCGATTATCCTGCAACATACGTTAAAGCGACGTCAATACAAATGTATTGGCGAGTATACATGTTTGACATAGTAAGTAAAGTAGATAAAAGTGCTGCGAATTTCCACATACATAAATGAGATTCACAACATATATACTACAAAAATAGCTAAGTCACTCGATGCTATCTAAGGTGGGACGTCGCGAGTAAAAGTCCTAGCACATATGTAACAAGCATCACGTGTAAATATACATGACAGTAATTCGCATGTGATAATAGTTTTGATAAGTCCGTTTTTTGGTTATGAACGTATGTTACACCCCAAAGTGTGTATAAGCATTAAAATGGGGTCAAGTATACTCACAGTAGGTGTTTAACAAGTAAACACAACTTGATTGGATTGATTGAGAGCGCGTCTGAGTTAGCCTGATCATAGAACGATAGCGTAAGCGTTGAACAGTGTGTAACAGTGCATAGAGTGTGATATTGGATCGGATGGTGGTTCGATCGGATGACTCATCATGACGGATGGTCATTCAATTGGAGAAGTGTGTTTGTGAAATGTTGAACTTTTGAAGTTTTCGTTGTAGTATAAGTACAGTCATTCGATCGGATGGTCATCCGGACGGATGGCCGTTCGATCGGATGGCAATTCGTTTAAGTGGAAAGTTACCAAGAATTAAGTCTCCTATCCGGATAGTCATTCGATCGGATGGTCATCCGATCGGATGATTATTCGGTTGGAAACTGACATTTCTTGAAGTTTTGCAAAATTGATTAAGTGTTGATATCACAAGTCACCTGGTCGAATAGTCATTCAACCGGATGGTCGTCCGATCGGATGGCTATTCGATCGAGCGAATGTTTGTTGAAAATTGTAAAAAAAACAGTTAAGTTGAAAAGTTTGCGGTTTGACGGAGACGGCATGACGGCATGTTAAACAACGGAAATCACATCAAGTCCAACTCATTCGGTCAGACGGGAATCACCCCGTTCGATCAGACTCAACTGTTCTTGATGGAGTTTCATATTCAACCCGCGAATCGGGCGTCTCTTTGGTAGAATTCTATTCTCAGATCGGTTCTCCACTAGAGAATGTGTAGAGAACCTGAACGAGCTTAGATTCCATCGGTTTTACATAGAAGAGTGTAAAAAAGTTGAAAGAAAGTTTGAATCAGTTGAAAAGTGTTTAGATCTAGCTTAGTTTTGTGTAAAATCATGTAGAAATCCAGTAGATCTGGTCTGTTCTTGATGAGATGAGGTCACACTTCAATGTTCATAAGATCCTGAGGTGACGTCACGCTAGAACATCCCAAATCAGATGATTTCATGGTGAAAAAGTATGATTTGATGGAGAAGATGATGAGGAAGTGTGTGCGGATGATAGAAGTAGAAGATTTAGGATGAAATACTTAGAGAATCGCGAGGAATCGAGAGAAAAGTGGTTGGGAGCGTGCTGGTCGGATGAGGCTGTCACATCAACCAACAGTTGATGTGACGAGTGGGGTATTTATAGGTGAGAGGGAGAAAGGTGGTGGGGAGTTACGTGGGTCGGACGGCCGTTCGATCGGACGGCCGTTCAATCGGACGGCCGTCCTATCAGATGGACATCCGGACGGATGGCCATTCGATCGAAGGGTCATTCGATCGGGCGGCTTGTGCGAGTTGGTTTTCCGACTTTCATTTCGTTCGACATGTTTTTATTGCGTTAAGTATTGTGGACACATTAAGCGTTTTAGCGATATAAATAATGTCATGTTAAGTGCGATAGATTGAGTTGCGCGTGCTTGCGAGTGCGCGTTTTGATACTTTCAACACCTTTATTATATATATATATATATATCACAGGTCATAGCATAAGTAATTGCGTTAACGTTGCGACGCTTTATGACGATCGATGGGAACTGCTTAAGTACTCACGCGATGTCGTCGTTAGTGTGATTGCGTTGCATCACGACGATCGATGGGAGCGACTTAACTATTCACGTGATGTCATCGTTAGCGTTAGTGTATGCGTTGTGATGTGCGATATAGCGTGTGAAAGTATGCGAATATATGTGAAATAGCGTTGTAAGCGATATAGCTACATTATGATCCGAATCTCTAGTGCCAGGCGTAACGAGTGTAGCGAGAGTAACAAGCACGAAGGTGCGGGTTGTTACACGGGTCGCCTACATCGGAATTCAAACAACAAAGAGGCCTACGACAAGGTGATCCGTTATCACCTTTCCTTTTTATCCTTGCAATGGAAGCATTAGAGGTTATCATGAAGAGAGCAGATAGGAGAGGAGCCTTTAAAGGTGTCAAGCTTCCTAAAGGTGGCCCGTGTATAACTCATCTGTGTTATGCGGACGACGTAATATTCATGGGAGAATGGTCCGAGACGAATATCTTGAACCTCAACCGTATATTGAGGTGATTCTATCTGTGCTCGGGATTGAAAGCTAACCTAAACAAGTCATGTCTGTATGGAGTAGGAGTAGAAGACGATGAGATCAGAAGAATGGCTGATAAACTAAAATGCAGAAAAGGAACGCTGCCGTTTAGATTCCTCGGCCTAACCATTGGCGCGAATATGAAAAGAGAGAAACACAGGAAACCTGTGATTGACAATTTTAACAGGAAACTGTCGGCTTGGAAGGCTAACTGTTTATCATTTGCTGGTAGAATGGTGCTAGCCAAGGCGGTATTGGGGGTATTGCCCAATTATTACTTATCAATGTATTTAGCACCAAAGAAGGTCACAAAGGCTCTTGACGCAATACGTAGAGATTTTATTTGGGGAAGGAAGGTTGGAAGACACAAGATACACTGGATAGCATGGGGAAAGGTGACAAGACCAAGACAACATGGAGGATTCGGACTAGGGGATTTGAGGAGCGCAAATCTTGTTTTCATGATAAAATGGTGGTGGAAGTACAAGGCGAGACCGGAGGAATTATGGGTGAAAGTCATTAAGTCAATTCATGAGAGTAAAAGATGCTTTAGTTATATACCGTCTAACAATAAATATGCAGGAATCTGGAAAAACATTGTTACTGTAGGTAAAGAACTTGGAAGCATGGGCATATCGGTTTCAAAGAATCTTGTAGCAGAGCTGGGCAATGGAAAGACAGTGAAGCTATGGCTGGACAATTGGATTGGCGATACCACATTGAAAGAGAAATGGCCGGAGATATTCAAGATTGTTACAAATAAACAAGCAAAGGTTGCGGACTGCGTTACGATACGGAGAATGAACATCAATGGAATATAGAATGCATTAGACCGCCAAATACCGACGTGGAGTGGAACCAGTGGAGCAACTTAATGCAACAGTTAAACAGGGTGGAACTCAAGGTAAGGGAAGATCGCTGGAAGTGGAAGACGAACAACAATGGAGAGATCTCGGTAGCTGTACTTAGAGACCAGATAAACAAGTTAGAAGCTGTTGAAGAGGAGGAATGGAAATACTGGAACCGGTGGATACCGCCAAGATGAACTACTTTATATGGAGATCGGTGCTTGAGAGAATTCCGGTAAAACAACAACTGGTAAGAAGAAGATCCCGATAAACAACCAGATGTGTGCAAGGTGTGGATTACATGAAGAAACAGTGGCTCACGTAATTTGTGAATGTGATTACGTCAAGGTCAATTTGGAGGGAGATCTGCAAATGGTTAAAATTACCTTCTGACGTTGAATTCCAAACATGCGGAAAAGCTTTGGATTACACCAAGAATTTAATAGGATCAAATGAATGGAAGAAGGTCATCAACGTGGTATTTCAAGCGACCATATGGAACATTTGGAAGTCACGGAATGATAAAGAGTTCGAAGGTTATAACCAATCCGGGAGCAATATTTTGGAGATAATAATGTCGGGTAGCTATGTTTGATTAAAGACTAGATCGAAAATTCAAAACATCGAGCGGGTAAGATGGGTGGACTTTAACATACACGATATAGTAAAATAGACGGATGTAATTGGGGGTGTTAATTGTCAATTTTTCTTTTGCTGGCCCTGTTCTATTAATTATAGAATTTTACCGTTAAAAAAAAACATATTCCAAAACTTATGATGTGTAGCAAAGGCAGTTGCCTTCCATATATTGTTAATACTGCATGATCAGATTCTAAGCACAAACTTCCATAAGCTCATGGATATTTTTCAATATACATTATCTATTTATCTTGGCGCATGAAATGGGGGGTGAGGGGAAGACTCCTAGAGTTATTTTAGTAATTACCCTGACTCTTTTCCAAACAAATAGAATTAATAATCAGAAAATAAACTTGAATAATACGAATTAAATTTTAAACTTTTTTCCAAATATCCTTGTGAATGTCTTCCCAACCAACATTCACGTTGAACCCATTATGTGGGTCTGGGTTTTGGCTTTGCACTACCCCATAACACTCTTCTACTTATGCATTACACTTTGTTAAACCCTAGTTGCATATATAAATAAACATGTATGTGTGTATATGTATATGTGTATGTATGTATACCCAGTATTACGAAACTTAATAAATGAATATGAAATCTTGTTTCGTTTTATATTTATGGTTGTTTATCTGTTAATTTAAATTAATCAAGAAAATGACATGAAATCCGACGAATATTGACTTCATAACTTTTTTTCTTGTGAATCTTAAAACACGATGAACTATACAATGAATGATCATGTCCTTAATCTTTTGGTTCCCTGTATTTGACTTGGAACGAATGCGTACGAAAGATTTGATGTGACATTAAAAGAATCACAATGCAATACCAAGGGGCTGTTTGGTAGCCTCTTAATGACCATTCAGATGCTACCTCTTAATGGTTTTAAACCTCTGAATGAATAAGAGGTAACCTCAAGTCTGAATTGTTAAGAGGTAACCTCTGAATGGTAAATCATCACATTTCACATTCTTCTACCTTCTCATTGGTAAAATTCTTAATGGTTCCATTAAGAGGTAGCCTCTTAATGACCATTCAGATGCTACCAAACAGCCCCAACAAACGTCGACTTCATGACTTATTTACTCGTGAATAGTGGAACACAGCAAATTAGATAGCATATTACCAGTTTTGATTCTATGTGCTTTTATGGTCCTAGTTGATATTGAATCTTTACACAAAAAAAATTATCGTTACTCCCATAACACGATGAATTAGCCAATTTACCATGTTTTAACTTTTGATTCTTCGTAGACCTCGAAGCACTTTTTTTTAACGGCGTACAGTTAGGATATCGCTACCCGGGTTAGTAGTTAATATGTTAGTATCATCAAGTTAGTATTTAAACCCCTTTTGTCTTGCCTTGAACCCAGGACCTCCAATAGAAGCAAAAGTTCTCATCTCCCCCTTAACCACTAGGCCAAAAGATCATTGATTACCTCGAAGCACTTAGTCTGGAAATTTTTATGTTGGAAAATATCACAAGGTATTATCACCAATGAACTAAAAGACACCGACGATATGATCCTTGTTTTAATAAAAAAAGGGTCGTAATATTAACACATAGAAAAAACTTATTTACACATGGTGTATACGGGTCGTATACTGTTATATGGCCCGTATAGAATAAAAAAAACAACAAAATTTGTGCCAGTATACTTTGTCAGTTTTTTTTATTTCATACGGGCCGTATAAGAGTATACGGCCCGTATACACCATGTGTAAATAAGTTTGCCTGGTCGTATACAATGTATATGAACGTGTATACGGGGCCGTATACTTTTATACGGCCCTTATGAAACGAAAATTTGATTTTTCTCAAAGTATTTAAGGGATTTAAGGTGTAAATCACACTAGATATTTTACAGTCGCGAGGTGCTCAAACCTTTCTAAAAGTAGAAAAAAATAAAACATTAACAAGTAACAAAGATTGAAGAACAAGAAAACGTGTCGTATGACTGTAATAAAAAGGAAGCTATCAACGCGGGATTACGGGCATGGTGTTATTCTTTATTTAATATTTATAGAATAAAAGGAAGGGTGAGGCATTTGATTTGAGTTGTAAGGAGTCTGAATCTTCGGTTTCATCAGCCTGTACCGAAGAAATCAAATTCGCAACAATGAGTGTGAGTCCATTGTTGTTCGTGAATGTTTCGAATCATCATAGAAGACGTGTCGGGTTCTTCTGCTAGTGGTCGGGCTTACAATGCTCACACAGGGTGATAAACAACGCTGATATGAACACAAACCAAATGCTTTATCTTGAGTCGTCGGGAAAACCTTTCCTCAGGGGAGGGTGAGTAGTATGAGTTTGATTCCATTGTGGTTCGTGAATGTTTCGAATCATCATAGAAGATGTGTTGGGTTATTCTGGTAGCTATTCGAAATGTTTCGAATCATCCTTAAAATTAACAATGCGGTCTTGATTGAAGACGTAATTGCAAGACTGTTTGTCGGGCTTCCAATGCTCACACAGGGTGAAAAACAACCCTTGATGTTGAAACTGGTTTTACCTCATGAAAAGGAAATGAACAATTTTTTTTAGAGAAGCGTTGGGATTTAAGGGTTTATGAGTCAAAGTTAACATTCAGATTCAGATTCAGAAAGCAGATGATTTATACTTGGTTTATTCTCTTTAATCTATTAGAACGATCCTTGTTTTGTCACGTACATGCGTTTAATTCTCAACATACTTGTTTTGTCACGTACATTTCGTAAGAAACTTTTCGTGCACTGAACCTTCACCTCCAATCATTTCCTGGTCAAATCACACACTATAAAGTTTAAACTTATCGTGTGTTACAGTTTGGAAAGATGCCCGAATAGAGATCTGAATAACAAACTGTGGAGAACTTGTTTGCGTTATCCACCAACAATCCGTTCATTATCTGTTGTTGTCTAAAACAATATCAATTAATGTTCAGTTGTGTACACAAATTCATTACCGGTTTCTACAGCACAAGCACATACACAGGGAGAATGTTCTCGAAATTGAAGGAAAAGAAAAAAATGGTTGCTGATATTTTTCACTATCAGGATTTTGTTGGTTTGTTTGAGAACCTGATTCCAATGTCCTACTACTACAATCCTTCCTACATTATTGGATATTACTATATCACCCCCACCAGATACATCAATTTGTCACTTTCAAAATTCAAATCAAAACTAACACGAAGTATCTCGAAGGTATCTTATTCATATTTATCCACCACGAAGGAGGAGACTCAACTGTCGACATATACCAACGATTCTGTGAAAAAACATCATCTGTTCATCATTGTTCTTGAAGATGAAGATGAAGAAACGAGGGTTTATTCTCTTTAATCTATTAGAACGATCCTTGTCTTGAGAACCCGATTCTGTATACGTTGAAAGACAAGAATACAACGTTCATGTATCACAAGGAATGACCGATCTAAGGCAGAGAACCTGATTCAGATACACAAATCTTCGATTTCAACAAATCTTTCAAGGTCTTAAGTGATGGGCAATTGGTTAAAAGATGTATACGGGCCGTATACCGTTTATACGGCCGTATACTCTCGGTAAAAAACAAATTTACCGAACGTATACAATGTATACGATGAATGTATACGGGCCGTATATTCTTATACGACTCGTATACTATGGGTAAAAAATGGTAAAAAATGGTAAAAAATGGTTTATTCTCTTTAATCTATTAGAACGATCCTTGTCTTGAGAACCTGATTCTGATTTAAACTGTCGCAACCCCCGATCCCAGGTTCCCCGGGAAACGGGCGGCCGCGAGCCAGTTTTGGTGGTATCGAGTGTTGTCTAATTTGGCAGCATAATTTTTTCATCAGGACCGTAGTTAGGAAATATTGATCAGAGTAAAATACCACATTTTCATAACATTAAACAAATGGGTTAAACCCCAAGTTCATAGTACACACGTTTTCATAGGAATAAATCCTATTTATTTAATAAAAACATCTATTTTATTTTAGGTAACTTTATTGCCACTTTTCCAAGCCTTCAGTGCTGTCCAACTGGCTTCTATTTGGCTTTCTCATTTTGTTACCTGAAACGCTTTTTAAAAACATTTGTCAGTGGGAAATACTGGTGAGTGAATCCTAGTTTAATCAAGTTTAAATAAAAATTCACAGTGTACAGTATTGAGGGCGATCCCGCAATTATATTTGTTTCCAAGATATTACAATTAACATCTATGGTACTGTCGAACCCGACTTGTGGATATGTTACTCCTTGACCAGGTGGTAACAAATTTTGTATACAAAACCCCAACATACTCATCATAATTGTATTCTTACAAATACTCAATAACTGTTATTCGCATGGAAAAGTATTTAAGGTTTTGTAAAAACAGTTAACAAAAGTTTACAAAAAGCGGATCAACTCACATTGTTGTCTTAGATTTTCCGTAAGGGTTTCCCGGTGATAATCTATAATTTACACAAATGTACACGCATTAGTATTAATAACCCATTTTAACATTAGTAATACCCTCCCCGAGACGGCATTCCAATGACTACGTCGGGCAGAACCACGACAGCCATTACGGAACCCTAGATCAATCGAGCAGCGTATCTAATACGTATCCAGGGGTTATAATACTTACAACAGAGCAGAACTTCGCTAATTAGGGGGGGTATAATACCCGAGTATTACTTCCACTATTCAGAAATTGTGATTGAGAATGAAAGAAATGAACGACGGAAAACGAAAACCCGTTGCTTTCTTATATAGTGCCTGATCTCGGTTCTCTCGCGGCCTGCGTAAAATAAGAGAAGGGCTTACGCGGCCCGCGTTGACTCCAGGTCAACGTATAGCTGATCCGGGTCAGCGAGTAGGGTCGACGTGTGGCTGACACGTGGCCGCACCGGGCTGCGCCACATTTTCAAGCTTACGCAGCCCGCGTAAGAGTTGGGGTGGGTCTACGCGGCCCGCCTCAACTTATATTTCAGATTTTTATTTATTTTTAATACTATTTAATATATTTGAGGCCCGTTTTCGCGTATGGGGTGTGTTTTGGGACATATTGTGATATTTTAAAATATACTAGGGTGTCGGAAAATTATGAGGGTGTCGGTTTTATTGAGGATTGTTATATCCTCCCCACCTTGTCTTAGAGCTCGTCCTCGAGATCTTACTGGAATAGGTATGGATATTTCCTTTGCATTTCAGATTCAAGCTCCCATGTGTACTCAGGTCCTCTTTTGGAGTCCCACTTCACTTTGACCAGAATTAATCTCTTATGTTTGAGATTCTTGACTTTCCTGTCTTTGATTTGTAGAGGCCATTCTACAAACTTGAGTTGTTCATTTATCTCTAAATCCTTAAGAGGTACTATTAGCGATTCATCGGCTAAGCATTTCTTGAGATTAGATACATGAAACACATCATGTATTCCTGCCATTTCCTCTGGCAGTTGTAGCTGATAAGCTACAGGTCCTATTCTTCTAATGATTTTAAAAGGTCCAATATACCTGGGACTTAGTTTCCCTCGTTTGATGAATCTTACCACTCCTTTCCAAGGAGAGACTTTTAATAATACTTTATCTCCTACTTGAAATTCTAATGGCTTGCGTCGGTTATCAGCATAGCTTTTCTGTCGATCACGTGCTGCTTTTAGTCGTTCCTTGACTTGGATAATCTTGTCGGGTGTTTCTTGCACTATCTCAGGTCCAGATAATAGCTTTTCCCCAATTTCTGCCCAACAGACTGGGTTCGGCATTTTCGTCCATAAAGTGCTTCGAATGGTGCAGCATTGATACTTGTGTGATAACTATTATTATAAGAAAATGCTATTAAAGGTAAGTGATCATCCCAATTACCTCCGAAATCAATTACACAAGCTCTAAGCATGTCTTCCATTGTCTGAATTGTTCTTTCGCTTTGTCCGTCCGTTTGAGGATGATAAGCTGTGCTTAAATTTAACTTGGTTCCCATTGCTTTTTGGAAACTTGACAAAAAATGAGAGGTAAATCGACTTTCCCTATCAGAAACAATTGATAACGGAATTCCATGTAAATAAACAATTTCATTTACATACAATTTAGCTAGCTGTTCCATATTGAAAGTTTCCTTCATTGGTAGGAAATGAGCTGACTTGGTTAATCTATCTACAATCACCCAGATTGTATCATTCCCTTTCTTTGTTTTGGGTAATTTTGTAACAAAATCCATTGTTATCAATTCCCATTTCCATACTGGCATTTCTAGTTGCTGTAACAAACCTGAGGGTTTCTGGTGTTCAGCTTTAACTTGTGAACAAGTTAAACATTTAGAAACATAGGCTGCTATGTCTTTCTTCATTCCTATCCACCAAAAATTTTTCCTTAAATCCTGGTACATTTTATCATTTCCTGGATGCATCGTATACTTAGACTTATGGGCTTCTTCTAATATAGGATGACGTAGGTTTCCTAATTTAGGTATCCACATTCTCTTTTTATGGAATCTCCAAATTCCATCTGTTCCTTGTTCTAATTCCTTAATTATACCTTTTAATTTTTCAGTATCATCCTTGATTACTGATTCTTGTGCTTCTCTTATCTAATCATTTAAATCTACTTGTAGATTTAATTTAAGAGAACGTACCCTTTTTGGTTTTTCATGATACTTTCGGCTTAAAGCATCTGCCACTACATTTGCTTTTCCTTCATGATATTGGATATCACAATCATAGTCACTAAGCATCTCCATCCAGCGTCTTTGTCTCATATTCAATTCCTTTTGCCCGAAAACATACCTTAAACTCTTATGATCAGTGAATATGGTAAACTTACTACCATAAAGGTAATGTCTCCAAATTTTAACGGCAAAAATTATAGCTCCTAACTCTAGATCATGGGTTGAATAATTCTCTTCATGATTCTTAAGTTGTCTAGATGCGTAAGCTATAACCTTTTGACGTTGCATTAATACACATCCATAACCTAACTTAGAAGCGTCACAATAGACTACAAAATCTTCAGTTCCTTCTGGTAACGCTAGTATGGGTGTATTAGTTAATCTTTGCTTAAGAATTCAAAAAGCTTCTTCTTGTTTTGGTCCCCATTTAAACTTAATAAATTTACAGGTTAACTTAGTTAAAGGAATGGCTATTCTAGAAAAATCACGAATAAATCTTCTATAATAACCGGCCAAACCTAAGAAACTTCTAACCTCGGTTGGTGACTCAGGGGTTTTCCATTTAGTAATCGCCTCGATCTTTGTTGGATCCACATGAATTCCTTCATGATCCACTAAATGTCCAAGAAATTGTACCTGTTCTAGCCAAACTTCGCACTTTGAAAATTTAGCATAAAGCTTTTCCTTTCTTAATAGACTTAAAAGTGCGTGCAAATGCATTGCATGATCCTCTTTATTCTTAGAATAAATTAGAATATCATCTATGAAGACGATTATGAATTTATCCAAATATGGCTTACATATTCGGTTCATCATGTCCATAAATGCGGCTGGGGCATTGGTTAAACCAAATGGCATGACAGTAAATTCATAATGACCATACCTTATTCTGAAAGCGGTCTTAGGAATGTCCTCTTCCTGTACCTTTAATTAATGATATCCTGACCTTAAATCAATTTTAGAGAAAAATCGAGCTCCTTGCAGTTGATCGAACAGATCATCGATTCTCGGTAATGGGTACCGATTCTTAATCGTGACTTTGTTCAATTCACGGTAATCAATGCACATACGCATTGGTCCGTCCTTCATTTTAACGAATAAAATCAGCGCTCCCCGTGGCGACGAACTTGGCTGTATGAATCCTTTTTCCAGCAATTCATCTAATTGTTTCTTCAGTTCCTGCATTTCGGCTGGTGCCATACGATAAGGTGCTTTGGCAATTGGTGTTGTTCCTGGTAGCAGTTGAATTCTGAATTCAACTTCTCTGTCCGGTGGTAGTCCTGGTAATTCTTCTGGAAAGACATCTGAAAACTAGGATACTACTGGAATGTCTTTTAGTTCTTTTCCTTTAGTGTTAGTGATTATGGAAATCAAATACACTATAGAACCTTTTCTTATATAACTTGCAGTTTTCATCAAAGAGATAAATTTTGTGGATCTAGAGGGCTTATCTCCTTAAATTATGATCGTTTTACCTTTTGGTGAATTTACTTGGATTGACTTTTGATCACATAAAATACTAGCTTTATTGGCTATTAACCAATCCATTCCTAATACAACATCAAATCCTGCCAGATTCATGAATGATGGGATAAAGGTTTGCTATAAACTTTTGATTTAAAATTTCTATTCTTGCTCCCTGCAAGATTTCAGAAATCCGAACAGTTTTTCCATTAGCTGTCTCTACGAGACATACTTGTGGTAGTTTAGTTAATGACTGGTTTAGCAGTTTGTAAAACGAAGTATTAACAAAACTTTGGTTTACACCAGAGTCAAATAATACTTTAGCAAATACATCATTAACTAAAAACGTACCAGCTATCACGTCTGGAATCATCTTGGCTTCATCTGCAGTCAGAACAAATGCTCTAGCATTTTTAGTGTTCCTGTTGTTCACAGTTGGAGCCAATTTCGGATAGTTTGGCTTAATGTGACCTTTTTCTCCACAATTGTAGCACAGTCCATTACTGGACTTTCTCCTGCAATCTTCTTCCTTATGTCCTGGCATCTTGCAGAAATTGCAAATAGTAGAGCATTTTCCCAAATGCTTTTTCTTGTAGACCTTGCAGAATGGTGCAGAGGTAGAACCCATATTCCTACGGTTGTAATTCCCAGAACGGAATTCTTGAGTAAGCCTTTGGGTTAGGTTTCTCCTCTGTTCTTCTTCTCTAGTACGAATTAATTTATCTGTCAAGGTATTCGCTAATTCTACAGCTTCTTCTATAGTTTAAGGTCTAGCTGCCTTGACTACATGTCTAATCTCTCCGATTAATCCCCAGATGTAACGGAAGATTAATACCGGTTCAGGTGATGCAAGGGTTGGTACCATTCTAGCATATTCAAAGAATGTGGTAGTATACCCCTTACTATCTACCCCGGTCATTCTAAGGTTCAGGAACTTATTAGCTATCTGTTCCTTTTCATTGGGAGGGCAGAATTTCCTTTCTACCATATTCTTAAATTCCTCCCATTCTATGTTGTATACCTTATCACTTCCTCTTGATTGTAGGATAGTGTTCCACCATTCTAAGCCTGAGTTCTTAAACAGATTAGAAGCAAACATTATTTTGTCTTCTTCAGCACATTTGCTTATTCTTAGAACTGCCTCAGTCTTCTCTATCCAGCGTAGGGCTGCAATGGGTCCTTCATTGCCCGAGAATTCTATTGGTTTGCAGGACCAGAATTCCTTGTAAGAATAACCGTAAGACACGGTTCTTCTTCTTTTGGGAATGGGCACTTGAAGTACGGGTCCATTGTTTACGCTGTTTTCTGGTTCAACTGGTCGCTTACTGCTATGTTTACTTTTATTATTCGCTTCTTGAACAGTTTGAATAATAAATGGCATTGCATCTATGATTCCTTGTGCCACTATGTGTTGAACATCACTATTATCCATTTGGTTTCCATTGTTATTGATGCTTGGATTCTCATTAACCACGTTAATGTTACTCTTGTTATCGTTATTCAGATTTCCTTGATTTCCTTCGTCGGCCATCTGAATTTTAAACATTAACCCCGTATTAATATCACAAAAAAATATTAATATAGTCAATCAAATGACTCGCATTTTTGTCAAAAGCGTCGATCATTGCGACTTTACTCTATTCATATACTATTATGCATCTATTACACACTAGTACTGAAATAAAATTTACAATAACAACTGAAATAGAATTACACTAATAGTAATAGGCATCCGTACACACATATTTTATTTTATTATATTATTATTATTACTATTACCGTCTCACCATCACATTCAAGGATATGGATTCATCCAACAATCCATATTGCGCTCATCGTATTTCCATACGAGTCGCTCTCCTACCTGTCGCATTCTCTCGCTGCTCTATAAAAATTCCTCACCAAATGTGTCACGGCCTCCGACCCGGTTTGACCCGTTTCAGGAGCCGCGGGATAGAAAATCCCGTGGTATTTATTTAATAGAGTTTAACAGCAGAAGATTTCATCAGGATCTTTTCAAAACTGAAATTTCCTGATTATCTTATTTCATAATTCGGGATAAATCCCTGATAATTTACAATCATATGATTTCACTGAGAAATCTTTATTTTACAAAACATATTTCTTTATTTTATATTGAGCCACTTCCTTAAGCTTGTAGTGCTTTACGGCACTTTTCCTTGATCACAACAGATCAACTGAAACATGTTTGAAAAAGGTTTTGTCAGCGGAAAATACTGGTGAATCATTCTATTTACTAAAATGACACATTTGTTATAATTTACAGTATTAAGAGAGATTACAATGTTTCCAGCTATCAACCAACTACCCACGGTATTTGTCACTCGACTCGTTTCTATGACTATGGTCATATCACTCATTGGCTACCCCGTTGTCCAATGGTGAAGATTATCAAGTAATGTATACAAAACCCCATATACCGGTTGTAATTTGGTGATTACATAAACTTAATCATTGTAATTATAACCTTGAAAATAAATATGCTTTTGTAAATAAATTTGATAAAAAGAGAATGACTCACTTTGCAGATTTAATATGAACAGAACTTAGCCTTGATAACCTAGTTTAAATAACATGCAAACAAACTAGGTTAGTAACTAATACAACATTTACGATAACTCACAAGATTAAACCCTCACATCGAATGACAAAGTGCGATACTTAAACATCCATCGATTTAACGATGAATGACAAAGCATAAACCCTAATGTGGGCAGCACTTAAACATCCATTGGATAGTTTAATCGATCGGACATTGAATCGTAGCAGCGATCGAGTTATTATCCTGTTTTGCGGCAGCACTTCGTGAATTGTGTGTGTTTTGAGACTGTTTCTACAATATCTCAGCGCACGTTTTGAGTTTTAACGTCGTTCAAGTGCCAGAATTCAAGTCGCAAAGCCTAATATTTATACCTGAAAAACCGTCCCCCTCGCGTGGCGCGAGGGGGTGTCGCGTGGCGCGAGGGGTTACCCCCTACCATAGGGTAGCCTCGTGTAATTGTAGGCTTGCTGAGTTGGTCTTGCATGCGAATTCTATTCACACGTAAAACTGTGTGGATAATACTAACGGGAATTTACCCCCCATGAGTTTTAGGGGCCCTGATCTTGATTCTGATTATCTTGAAAATTTCAGGGTTTATGCAGAATCACTTGGGTTTCTTAATTAAGGTTTCGTATTGGACAATTAAAGTAATAAATAGGACTTTTAAATAAGAGTTGTTACATCCTCCCCACCTTAATAAAATCTCGTCCTCGAGATTTACTGGAATAATCGAGGATACTTTCGCTTCATTTCTGATTCTAATTCCCAAGTGTATTCAGCTCCTCTCTTTGAATCCCACTTGACTTTAACTAGCACTATTCGTTTGTGCGTGAGAAACTTTATCTTTCTATCTTCTATTTACAATGGCTTCTCAACAAATTTTAACTTTTCATTTACCTCTACATCTTGAAGAGGTACTACCAGGGATTCGTCAGATGGACATTTCTTGAGGTTGGATATATGAAACACGTCATGTATTCCAGCTAGCTCTTCTGGTAGTTGTAAACGATACGCAACTGGTCCTATACGTTGGATTACTGAAAATGGTCCTACGTACCTTGGACTCAGCTTTCCTTTCTTACCAAATCGAACTACTCCTTTCCAAGGAGAAACTTTCAAAAGTACTTTTTCTCCGAATTGAAATTCCAATGGCTTTCGTCTATTATCTGCATAACTTTTCTGACGATCTCGAGCCGTCTTCAGTCTTTCCTTGATTTAAGAAATTTTTTCGGTCGTCTCTTGCACTATTTCAGGACCTGACAATTGACTTTCTCCTATTTCTGCCCAACAAACTGGAGTTCTGCACTTACGTCCATATAGTGCTTCAAATGGGGCAGTTTCGATGCTTGCATGATAACTATTGTTATAGGAGAATTCGATCAAAGGTAAGTGATCGTCCCAGCTTCCACCAAAATCTATTACACACGCTCTGAGCATGTCTTCCAGAGTTTGAATTGTCCTTTCACTTTGTTCGTCTGTTTGTGGATGATATGTGGTACTCAGATTTAGTCGAGTTCCCATTGCTTGCTGGAAACTTGTCCAGAAATGGGAAGTAAAACGACTATCCCTATCCGAAACAATGGAGAGTGGAACTCCATGTAAGGATACTACTTCATCTACATACAACTTTGCCAACCTTTCCATGCTAAAGGTTTCTTTCATAGGTAGAAAGTGAGCTGATTTGGTTAATCGATCCACAATTACCCAAATCGCATCATTACCTTTTCTGGTTTTGGGTAACTTAGTAACAAAATCCATTGTTATGAGTTCCCATTTCCATACAGGCATTTCTAATTGTTGTAGTAGACCTGAAGGTTTCTGGTGTTCTGCCTTAACTTGTGAACAAGTAAGACACTTAGAAACATATCGAGCTATATCTTTTTCATTCCTATCCACCAAAAGTTATTTCTTAAATCTTGGTACATCTTATTGTTTCCAGGGTGCATGGTATACCTAGATTTATGAGCTTCTTCTAAAATCTTATTTCTTAATTCTCCCTGTTTAGGTACCCAAATTCTTCTTTTGTGGAATCTCCAAATTCCATCAGCTCCTTGCTCTAATTCTTTTATTCGTCCTTTCATTCCTTCAGCATCATCCTTGATTGCTGTTTCCTGAACATTCTTTATTTGTTCCATTAAATCAAACTGCAGATTTAATCTGAGAGCACGAACTCGCTTTTGCTTTTCATGATATTTACGACTTAAGGCATCTGCAACTACATTTGCCTTTCCTTCGTGATACTGAATATCACAGTCGTAGTCACTTAGGATTTCCATCCATCTCCTTTGCCTCATGTTTAATTCTTTTTGCCCAAATATGTACCTTAAACTTTTGTGATCCGTATAGACAGTAAATTTACTTCCATATAGATAATGTCTCCAGATCTTAAGGGCAAAAATTACGGCTCCTAATTCTAAATCACGAGTCGTATAGTTCTCTTCGTGTTTTTTTCAATTGTCTTGAAGCATACATAATTACCTTCTTGCATTGCATAAGCACACATCCTAATCCTAGCTTTGAAGCATCACAGTAAACTTTAAAATCTTTTGTTCCTTCTTGCAAGGCTAGGATTGGAGCATTGGTTAATTTCTGCTTTAAAATCCTAAAGGCTTCTTCTTGTTTAGGTCCCCATTCAAACTTAACTGCTTTACAGGTTAGCTTAGTTAATGGTACAACTATTTTGGAAAAATCCCTAATAAACCGTCTATAATATCCGGCTAAACCTATAAAACTTCTAATTTCCATTGCGGATTGCGGAACCTTCCATTTGGTAATTGCCTCTATCTTAGCAGGATCTACATGAATGCCTTCGTGATTCACCATGTGACCTAGGAATTGCACTTCTTGTAGCCAAAATCACACTTCGAGAATTTGGCATATAGCTTTTCTTTTCTTAACAAAGTTAAGAGTGCATGTAAGTGCTGACAATGTTTATCCTGATTTTTGGAATAAATAAGTATATCGTCGATAAACACAATTACAAATTTATCCAAGTACGGTTTACAGATCCTATTCATCATGTCCATGAATGCTGCAGGTGCATTCGTTAATCCGAAGGGCATGACTGTAAACTCGTAATGACCATACCTAGTTCTGAAAGCAATTTTAGGTATGTCTTCTTCTTGTACCTTTAATTGATGATATCCGGAGCGCAAATCTATCTTAGAAAAGTATCTAGCTCCTTGAAGTTGATCAAATAGATCATCAATCCTAGGTAATGGGTATCGATTCTTAATTGTAATCTTATTCAATTCTCTATAATCAATACACATTCACATTGAATCATCCTTCTTCTTTACAAACAACACAGGTGCTCCCCACAGGGATGAACTAGGTTGTATGAAACCTTTACTTAGTAATTCATCTAATTGCTTTTTCAGTTCTAACATTTATGTGGGTGCTAACCGATAAGGTGCCTTGGCTATCGGTGTAGTTCCGGGAATTAGATGAATCCTAAATTCTACTTCCCTATCTGGTGGTAATCCTGGTAATTCTTCTGGGAATGCATCTGGGTATTCTGAGACTACAGGAATCTTCTTAAGTTCTTTACCCTAGTGCTAATGATTACTGAAATCATATACACTATTCCTTGCTTTCGTTCATAACTAGCAACTTTCATTACTGATATGAACTTCATGGGTTTTTGTGGTTTATCTCCTGTAATCTTTAGTACTTCTCCGGTGGTTGTACGAATTTCTATAGAATTCTTATCACAAAGGATTCGAGCATGGTTGGCTACTAACCAATCCATTCCTAATACAACATCGAATTCAGCTAATTTCATAGGTAATAGGTTTGCAGAGAATTTATGACTTGAAAGTTCTATTTCTACATTTTGCAAAACCTTATCTATTTTAACTGAATTCCCATCCGCCGTTTCAACTGTAAAAATCTGCCTAAGGTTGGTTAAGGGTAAATTAAGAGTTTGGCAGAATAAAGTATTGATAAAACTTTGGTTTGTACCAGAGTCAAATAATACTTTTGCGTAAATGTTGTGAACTAAAAACGTACCCGCTATCATATCTGGATTGAGTTATGCTTCTTGAGTGGTCAGCTGGAATGCTCGGACATTCTTTTTAGTAGCTCCATCGGCCGTCTTGGCTTTGTTGTCTGCTGGTTTGACCAATTTAGGACATTCTGTTTTAAAATGCCCCGTTTCTCCACAGTTAAAGCAGATTATGGTTTTCTTTCTGCAGTTTTCTTCACGATGTCCTACAGCTTTGCAAAAGTTGCAGGTTATATTGCATTTTCCATAATGTTTCTTTCTGCAATTCCTGCAGAACGGTGGAGTTGAAGATTGCCCTGTTCCTCTTTTCTTGAAACTGTTGTTATTACCCGTACGGAATCCTTGGGTAATTTTCTAAGCCAGTTCCTTTTTCTTGTTTTCATCTCTTGTGCGTACCAATTCGTCAGTTAGGGTGTTAGCTAATTCTACCGCATCGTCAATAGTGCGAGGTCTTGCAGCTTTAACGATATTACGGATTTCGCTAATCAGTCCCCAAATATAGCGAGAAATGAGTACCGGTTCTGGCGAAGCCAATGTTGGTACCACTCTAGCATATTCAAAGAATGTCAAAGTATACCCACGACAATCTACACCCATCATTCGATGGTTTAGGAATTTATTTGCCATTTGATCTTTTTCATATTCGGGACAAAATTTTCTTTCTACAAGACTCTTAAATTCTTCCCAGTTCATGGCATAGGCCCTATTTCTGCCTTTGGCTTGAAGTACTGTATTCCACCACTCTAGCGCCCCTTCTTTGAAAAGATTTGACGCGTACATGACCTTATTGTCCTTGGCACATTTACTTATTGTAATTACTGCCTCGGTTTTCTCTAACCAACGCAGTGCCGCAGTCGCTCCTTCATTGCCTGCAAATTCAGTGGGTTTACAAGCAAGAAATTCTTTATAAGTGCAACCAGGCGTTGCAGCTTTCATTTTCTTAGGGAGCGGAGCTTGCCGTGAATTATTATCGTGATTAGTATGATTACTGCCTCCATTTACACTATTACTGAAGTTATCTTCAGAAATATGTTTGCTTGGAATGATTTGTTGAGGTTCAGCAGGTTTCTGGGCAGCAGCAATTATTGCTGGAATAGCATTGGCTATTCCTTGAGCAACAATATTTTCTATATCCTGTCTAGTCATAAATTGATCCTCCGGATGTTGCTCAGATTGATTAACCTCATTAACTGGTTCATTGTTAGCGTTTTCCATCTGATAATTAATATATATAATTTATTAGTATTTGAATAAATAACAATTATACATAAAACAATCACACAAATTTCACAACACATATATAGTCAAAACTATCGATTTCTCGATTCTCATTTTTATATTTTATAATATGCGTCAATACATACCATTATCTTACAAAGTTTTATTTTAGGTTATTTCACAAGATTATATTTTAGTATTTATTATACAACCATAGTTTTACAAACCCACTATCCTTTGTCAGTTGGTATTTTAGTAACGACGTTCCCTCTCGTCGTATTTCCAGGAGATCTGTTCTCCTACTTCCCTGATCCTATTTCCTGCATCCACCAATTCCTCGCCAAAGTGACGGAGTTCAGCTAGGTTTTCATTGCTCATCGGTGGGTTTGGTATAGGTTCTGGGTCGAACTGAGGGAGAAAGGAATAAGGACTGTTGAGAAGGTTTTGGAATTGCCAATCATTGGTCCACCATTCGTCCATTCCTAGAGGTTGGGTATTGATTATAGGTTCTGGGATTGCTGGTTCCAAGTTTATTGGTAATTGAGTTTCAGCAGGAAAAGGGTAGAGATTATTATTAATAGGCCTGACGACATCACAGCTCGCCAATGCACGATCCAATTCCTCCTGAAATGGTAACTCTTCTATTTGTCTAGAGCTTTCCCCAATTTCTACCTGGGTTTGTTTAGAACCTTCCCCAAACTCCATTTCCATT